>DWCF01000715.1:0-39835 GCA_018230265.1 Delias oraia | reverse complement strand
TTAAAAGAGGTGACCCAAGTCCTGTCCTCGGTCCTTATATACGATTATTTCATGTTCTTGAGAAGCTACGAGGGCTCTTGTGTAGTCGATATAATATAACTGAAACTATATTTATATACACTGACAACATATTGGAACCCTTTGGGTTGCTAAATGATTTTATGAGTCGATCATATAGAGAGCTATCGAGGTCGAATCACGGTCCAAACAATTATAATTTATTCGGTCTCTGAAGCGGTTGGACAGTGGCCGGGCGGAGTGACTTAACACTGTCTCATCCGTAGGAGAGCCTTGCTTTAGAATAAACTGATGTACAAATTTGGCCGGCTCGTACGAAGTTACGGCACGAGCTCACAGAATACTCAGTGTGAAATGGTACTTGTACCTACTGCGTTTCACTGTGTGAGTGAGGATCACAAAGGCATTTGAAATTATGCCAGTTAAGCGGCGTAAAAAGCCTACAACACAACTCATACAATAAAAAAATAGTTAATCTTTTTTAAATCTATTAGTATTCTAACAGAATGAATATTAACTAACCATCGCCTTTTTATCTTATCTTTGTAAACCAAATCGAAAAATACAAACACGTACTATTCTTTTCATGCCTTTCTATATTTATTACTTAAATATCATAATAACGTCTGTATAAAAAAGGCCTAAATAAATAAATAAATGTTAATACCAATTGAATAAAAATAGAAGCAATAACTTTAATGCAGTTTTTATCTTCATACAGGCAGCCACTAAAACACAACGTAGGGTTACATTAGTTTACATTCGGTTAAGAATTTGTTTTTGTAAGCCATATGGGTGCAGAGCGGTACGTCGCGGGTTTTTTCTGTTACGACTTATAGAGAATTTACGGCCATCCTTAAACAATGGGACACATGCTTGCATGACCATCCATCTGGAGATCTACAAAGGAGGTACTAAGCTATTGTTAGGTCACATTAACATCTACTTGAAATATAAAATGTGTAGGGGTAAGTATAAAAAAACTACAATAGAGTTTTTATTAAGCCATACTTTCGCGTGTAGACTGCAAACCGTTTCAGTATATATGACTTGAGATAAAAATCTGACCTTTGCCATTTTTAGTGCATTTACAAATTTTTAATATTGTTCAAAGTACCTGTATTTAATCTGAGCCAAAACAGCACAAGCTGAAATAGGAGCATAATCCTTATAGAGTTTAAGAAGTAAGTTTCCCGGGCGTACATTTCGCATTATCAATATTCAGAGGGAACGCCGAGCCTCGGGTCACTGAGAGGTTTCAACTTCAATAACGCCTAAAGGAATCCACTTTACCAAGAATCGATAACTAATTATGCTGAGCTCTCCTTTCAGTCGGATTATGGTCTTCTTACAAAATATTATCCTGCTTTATTTTATTATTTCTGAATGGCGGCTTTGAAAAATTTGCACGTTTTCACTCCGATTCACTACATTTTAAAAACATTGTGTTTCGTATTATTTAAGTATTTTTGTCCAAAATATAGTTGTTCTATAATAACCATTTGTAGATTCCCCTTTTATAGTAAAAATCATTGAGCCACTACAAAATTCAAAGGCCGCGTGGGTTGTATTCTCGTGACAAAGCGACATTGATGGCGTTGGAAGAACTACTTTGACACAGTGAACATAAGATTGCTATTACTGTAGCATATTTCAAATACTTCACTAATGTCACGGATCAAATCGACAATAAATGTCGAGTATTTACTTTAAATTTACTTTTTAATTGTGTGAAGTGATGGGCTCGCTCGAATTCAGAATTCTATGACGAAGCGTTTTTCGAATGGAAACTGGTAGGTAGGTAGATTAACTATATAACCAGAAGTAGCTATGTGATTATTTAACGAAAGATTCTAAAAAATTACACAAACGAATTTCTTATCTTTTTTCTAAAAAGAGCAGCAGCCTCATCTAGATAATAGCGGTTCTTTGCCCATGGATAAATCCAGCCTCTGCTGAGCCATGGGTGCGTTGCCGGCCTTTTAGGAACGCTCACTATTTGAAGGTCATCGAATCACATACTCTTACAAGCAGCTGATTCCACAGATTTTTGGTACGCGGCACAAAATGCTTAAAAACGTTCAGTTGTGGAACGACAAACATCAAAGTGGTATTAACTTTTTCATTTTTACTGAAATCCATCGTTACGATAAGTAAATATTAACGATCACCTCATACAAAAATCATATTAAGAAATTATTTTTTCCCTAAATTTTGTCCAACAACAACTTACTTATTATATATTTAAAAGATTTATATTAAACGAAACGAATGTCAATTCGTTCTGACATTTTAACATATGAAAATAAAATAAATGCTTATGGTATAGCAAGGGTAGAACTAAGATTCTATCCTGCTATATATCTCGTGATACAATGTTCATAATATAACAATACGGGTACATAATGTAACAGATAAGAGAGAAGATTCTACGCTCAATAAATGAAAGCTCATGACGCATGCGCAAAAGCCGGGACTGGCGTCCTAAATTTCAACTTTGCTTTGTTAAAATATAATATAATTACATAATATCGAGTTATTTATTAAATGTTTAACTTATTATATATGAAAAAGTTTTGTTATTCAGTTCAGTTGTTCATGTACTCACAGACGTACATCTAATTCATCTCTTTTATTCGTAATTTGATTTTTTGCTTTTTCCTTAAGAGCTATAAAAAAAAATTCAAGCCTAGTGTAACTTTCATCCTCATAAAATCTTTAATAAAGAAATTGTAGTTGTAGAAATCCCCAACCGTGGGATAGCCATGCTGAAGCATATCCTGACGCACTAATTGGGCTGGCTCGTCCGAAGTGATACCACGGACTCATAGAATACTCAGCGTGAAACGGTACTTGTACTGTATTTCGCAGAGTGATAGAGGATATCGGAGGCCCTATTTAAAAACCGGCAACACAACCAGTGCGCAGATTATGGCTCGGTTGTTCATGGGCGGCGGTGTTCTCTTACCATATAGGAGACCCACCTGCTCTGTTGTCCGCTATAGAATTAAAACAAATAGTTGAACCAACAAACGGTTTGCGATGTAAATATGAAAGTTAGATATGTGCTGTCACGACGGAATTTTTTTGTAGGGATTAACAATCTCTATTACTCTACAACTGAGTCATATATCTTGATTTAGAGTTATTTGTAATAAACATTATCGAACGACCGCTTTTTCTTCGACTCACTTTGCAAATCCGACTACTACGAAAGCTTTTTTATTTCTCAGAATAATATATAACACATTATTCACTAATGACGTAGTTTTTTATGGGTGAAATAATTTTCAAAATCAGTTTAATATATTACTTCCTGCTACGACACAAACTTAACATATTTATAATATTAGTTTAGAAAACTTATGTAAAATTATATTTCGTTCGAGACTTGTATTGTATTTTTCTGAATGAATAAGAATACTGTGACATCAAGTTGCTTGTTGCTTAAGCGAGGTAAAAAAGGCGACAATATTATCAAAGTACGATGCGGCGGAATTGTCCGTGAGAGACGGACACTCATCATCAGGGGAATCAGATCTTCCATACTTCGATAAACAATAATAAAATTGAATAGTGGAATGATGTATATTAATGTGGCATGAAGTAAAAGCCAATGATTCAATTATTTTGTAAATACCAGCCATCCACCGGAGTTGCGATGTAAAATAAAGAAGAAGAAAAAGCAGACAGAAATTGAGGACGTCGCGATTCAAGAAGAGAAACCGCTTGTGCCAGAGGCAGAACCAGAAGTACAGCCGGTTATAGAAGAGTGTACGGGTGGTACGTTTTTCAATATATTATATTAGTTAGTAATACTGCGATGTAGAATGTTCGTATCTCAAATATTCATATTTATTTGTTTCAAGTACCACCATACAATCAATATTTATTATATTTATTACTAAAGACAACTCTCACAACGACAGTAAAATGAAATTTGCTTTTAAAAGTTTATTTTACGTCTAATATAACCATTGAATTTCAGTTGAAGTATAAAATTATTACACTTGCATTGAATTGTAGTACTTCCAGTGTCCCCGTTAATATGTAGGTATGATTTATTTGGCCGTGACAGCGCAACTCAGCAGGATCTTATTTTCTTCGAAAAAAAAATAAACGTTGGACCCATTCCTTCATGGTAAAGTATTGCACCAAAACTGTTGGACGTTATTCCAATAGTTAGATATTTTATTTTCCATGTAAGTTCTATTTTCATGTAGTATTTTATTTTAATATATATATCTAATTGATTTTGGAGATTTTTCATGTAAATAGCTGTAATTGGAGTGGATCTTATAGATTGTAATATTAAACCTTTACACAGATTAAATTAAAATGATGTTTGAAAATCGAACGAATTTTAAAGTGTAGTAGCTAGTTTATATTCTGACAAGTTTATATTTTTTATGCAGATGTTAGCTCACAGGGAATTCAAAAATCAGAGATAATGCAAGTTGAAAATATTGATTTGTCAACTACAGACAAAAGCAGTGTTAAGGATAAGGTAATTTATCCTCTATCAACATCTTAGGTCTTTATCTGTTCAGGTTACTAACAGGTTACAATCGCTTATTTCACTACATAGATGTTTTTATAGTTGATAATCAATATCATAAATTAATGCATTATTGTTTATATATTGATCAGATTTCGTGGTTTTTTATAGTATAGCGGACAAGGGAGCAGGTGGGTCTCCTATATGGTTAGAGAACACCGCCGCCCATGAACAACTGCGTCAACATCGGATCATTGCTTGTTCACGCCGCTTAAGCAGCACTTTTAAGGTCCTCCGATATCCTCAATGACTCTGCCAAAGACACTATAAGTACCGTTTCATGCTGAGTATTCTGTAAGCACGTGGTATAACTTTAGACGAGCCGGTACAATTAGTGCGTCAGCATATGCTCAGCATGGCTCTCCTATGAGTGCGACACTATTAAGACACTTGCCCAGCCAATATCAAGCCCTTCCAGAGACCAAATTAATTATAATTGCTTGGAACGGGATTCGAGCCCGACAAGTCTACGCTTTAATTTTAAAAGCATTAAGCTACGAGGCTCTCAAAAAAAGGCGTGGTTTCATCAGTTGTTTATTATATTATGTTTCTAGGCTACAACGTGCAACTTTACAATTCAGACACCGATAAGAACTGTGGTAAGCAATCGTGTAAGTATTTATATATTCTAATACAGGGAGCTTTCTCATACAGGCAGTTGTTTGCTTAAAATGAAGCTTTAAACACTGATTTATCAGATGTTTTATATGACTAGTGATAACGCGCAAAGCTTCATGGCTGACCGGTCTTATAAGCCACCGTGGCGTCATGGTCACGGCTTCAATGCCCGTCGGAATAGAAATTAATTTATAAATTTGATAGACTTTAGCAAGGTCGTGGGAGTTGTTTACATTGTATTACCCAAGGGTGAGATTAGTACACAAAGCATGTTGCACTGATTGACCCGTCTCGTTCAGTGATACCATGGGCTGACAAAATCCGAGAAACGTTACTTGATCTGTCGTGCGCTGAATAAAGATACCGTCGACATAACAGTGCGTACAGGTTAAGTGGCGCTAACCTGACCATTATCAAAAAGTAGACATGCTGCCCCAGTTTTTCACATGTACCATCTTATGTAACGTCAGAAGAAAGGAAGGTGCGTACAGGATTCGGCCTTTTATTTCACAAAACTTCCGATGGACTGATTAGTCGATCAACGATCAAAGTGAAAATAAGAATGAATATCATTATAATATATCAATGTTTGATAAAAGCAAAGCAGTGTGTATATACTCCTTAATGGCCAGCAACGCACCCGCAGCTCTGCAAAAGCTAAGGGTGTCCATGGGCGAAGGACCGCTTACCTTAGGTGAGCCACCTGCTGGTTTGCCACCATTTCCATTTAAAAAAACCAGCAAAAATATTATTGGACTAAGGACTGGTACATAATTTTAACAGTATGGTTAATATGTTTTGCTTATGGTTTTATATTCTTTCAGGATGGCTTCTCGTGTATTATATCAATGCAAGATGGCGTAGTTATGTACACGACGTATTCGTTAACAAACACATTAGGGTTTCCTAGGGATATGTGGATTGGACGATCATTTATTGACTTCATACATCCTAGGGTAAGTGACCACTGTTTATACATAACATAGCACAAGATAAGTATAATATACTTAACTCTCTAAAATATCATATTTTACATTAGGCTATGGTTTTAAAGTTTTTCGGGAAAAAGTTTTATTCAAAACACTTATTTCGACTTTATTGGAAATTAATGAAGCCTGAAGCTTTTCCGTCTTAAACTCTAAGTGGTTGGATAGGGTTAAAAAATAATAATGTAATATTGTAATAATAATATTGTAGTATTGTGTAATAAATAGTAGAGTACAGATTTCGACCAGATTAGATAGATAATTACAATATTATCAAGTATTTCTAGTAAAATTATCGCTGAATATAAAAAATATGTATAATTGTAGCAGTTTTTTTATTTACACCACTGGTGGAAAACGAGTAGGAAGCTCATAGCCGCGGGTGCGTTGCCGGCCTTTAAGGAAGATGTACGCTCTTTTCTTAAAGGTCCCAAGTCGTATTGGTTTGGAAATACCCCTGCTGGCAGCGGATTCCACAAATGTTCAGTTGTGGAACGACAAACATCGAGGTGAAAGCGACGAAACTTTGCATTCTGTCTCGATGTTCGATGGTGAAATTCCATTTGAAAATGAAAAAATTAAATTATGGTGAAATTATTTTGTTCCCTAAACTAGATAAAATATTTTTTTTAGGACCGCAACACCTTCGCATCGCAAATAACGAACGGTGTTATCATACCAAAAAATGTTAATATGCAAAAAAAAGGTAATGCATAGTATATAATAATACTTTCTAGTTTATTGAAAATATTTTAACTAATTAATAAATATAGATGAACAAAATTAATACATTCATAAAATGTGATTGTACGAGTTATAATGCTCATATTTTTATAGCATATATTCTTTAGAAATATTTTTATTTCTTAATTGATTTATGCATCATATGCCACTTTCATTTTTTTTATTCTATAGCGGAAAACAGAGCAGGTACTATATAGGAGACCCTGTATGGTAAGAGAACACCGTAGCCCATGATCAACCGCACCAGAGTCCGCACATTGGTTGTGTTGCCGGCTTTTTTTACGCCGCTAAAGCAGCATTTTTAAGGCCCTCCGATATCCTCACTCACTCTGCGAAACACAGTACAAGTACCGTTTCACGCTGAGTATTCTGTGGTATCACTTCGAGCCGTGTTTAAATAAATAAATTGTTAAACAGTGTCAGGATTTGCTTCAGCTATGGGTTCACCCACGGGTGAGAGATTACATTTTATGAAGTGTAAATACATTATCTTTCTAAAGGTAACACACTATCTACAATGGTCTGCCGGATTCGGCGTTACAGAGGGCTTGAAACTGGATTCGGTATAAAAAATAGAGTCGTCTCATTTATGCCGTTCTTACTTAAGTTATCCTTTCGAAACATATGTGACGAAGAAGGAGAGATCATATACTTACTTGTGCAGGCGACACCCTTCTTTCCGGCATTTACAGGTTTGTTTTATTAAGTATTTAATCAATTTAATACTTATATGAATATGAAAGTTATTTAAATGCTGTCGGGGATATTGTTATTATGGTTCTACATCTTTTCTCTAGGGTTCAATCATATATATCTCATCGTAAGGGCAGTGTTCATAAGAAACCTCCATCGATCGTATTTCTTCGACTTTCATTGCAAATCAGATTGTTACGAAAACGCGTAATTTATTTTTATCTATAACAATCTATAATGCCATTATTAGGTTTAATATGATTATATCTGCCTATCGCCCATGTTACTCATAAATAGCTTTTTCTTTTCTGTAGATCCACAGATTGACTACCCTCTACAACAACGGAAACATAAAAACTTTCCCTTTTTATAATATTCAAATTCAAATAACTATTTATTCAAATAGGCCCCATAAGAGGCACATTTACAAGTCGATTCAGATACAATTATTAGTAAAGCCATTACCATTGGTTCGGAAAATATACCTTACGAGAAGAACCAACAAGAAACTAAACCAACAAGAAAATATAGCGTTTAACTTTTTTTTATACCCAAATTTACAATAGTTTGTTTATTTATAAGCTGTTGGCTTGTTTAAAAGGTATCACTTGGTGCTTATGCAGAAGTTGTCATGCATCTTTGTCGTACATATAAGATTAATAAGGTTAATTTTGTAATAAACTTTCATAATTTCAGTACTTTTTATTAAGTTCTTGAATTTACTTTTTGTGAGTTCAGCTATATCTTTTGGGATTTTATTAAATAATCGAACACAGTTACCAAAGAAAGTCTTTGTACTTTAATAGATACCTTAAAATAGGTATCGCTATTTGATGCTTATTCCTATTATTAAAATTATGTAGGTCGCTATTTAATTTGAATGTATTAAGATTCTTACGCACATACTTTATATGTGCGTAAGCACTAATGTACAATTATGTATTATTCGTATAATATTAGTATACATATAAATCCTATATTATATATAGATATATAGACACATATATAAAGGATATATATATAGGATATATATTAAATATGATTTAGTATTGACTAAGGCAGGTTTAGCCTAGCTGGATTTTTCTAACTTATAAAAGTTTTGAATAACCTTGTGTGACATTTCTTATAAAAATAAATATCATATAAATATAAATAAAGTATCACATTTTTCCTCAATAGACTTTTAAAATGCAGAACTGATTTTAATAAAAATTTACACACTATGTTGTGCATTCAACTTGAAAGATTGGATACTTTTTAACTCAGTTTATACTTTCTATATCAGTATAGTTAAGATTCTCGTTCATTTCAATAAGATCCTAACAGAATACGGTATAAAATAATGTAGGTGATAATAAGTTTGCCTGATCCTTTAGTATGTTTACATTTTAGTTCCAAACGAAACAGTATCAAAAGCTGTGCCGTTCGTTATAAGACATGCAGCGAATGGCGATATAAAGTATGTAGACCTAGAATCGGTACCATATCTCGGATATTTACCTCAAGATATATTAAACAAGGATGCAATCCAACTCTACCATCCAAACGATTTAACATACTTGAGACAAGTTTATGAGACTATTGTCAAAGAGGGTGGCGTACCGAGGTCAAAACCATACAGGCAAGTGAAAGTAATTTATCATAATATTTATAATATAAAATATAATTATTTGTAAGTTTTTATCATGGAAGAGCGGGCAACGGAGCAGGTAGGTCTCCTATATGGTACACCGCCGTCAATGGACAACCGCGCCAGAGTTCGCGCATAGATTGTATAGCCAACCGGTTTTTTACGGGTATTTTTTCAGAGTTTCAGATATCAGTTGTACTTCAGTACTGTTTCATGTATAATTACCATTTCATGCTGACTATTTTGTGAGCCCGTGGTATCACTTCAGACAAGCCGGTGCAATAATTGCGTTATCATATGATTCAGCATTACTCCCACGGGTGATCAAAAATCAAATTGAAATTTAACCAAATTCATCGTAACGCTAAAGAATGATGAAAGTAGGTTCTTGCTACAAAGCTAGTTTTTTTAATAATAGACTTTAAATGAATGAACAGATTATCATAAGTTGTGGCTGTATGTATTTTGTGTGTGTATTTTTATTAAAAATTGTAATGTTACTGTCAAAACAAACCTGTTTAGAAAGAAATATGGCACATTAAAGGCGCAAATGTATTTGAAATACTTTATTAGGTGGTTTTATATACTAGACTTTATTATGATAATGATATTTTGTGCAGAATGATGGCACAAAATGGAGATTATGTTAAAATCGAAACGGAGTGGTCTTCATTCATAAATCCATGGTCGAGGAAATTGGAATTTATAATTGGAAAACATCTGTTAGTCGAAGTAAGTAACCTAGTTAATAGAATTAAGTACTAAAATAATTATACTCTGATTTAATAAATAATGGTGTGCTGTTGTAATTAATATAATTTCAAAATTTGTTGTAATAAATAAAAACTTGTATAGGTTTTCAGAAAGTTTGAGCTGAAATTGATTCAAACAAAACATATTAGTAAAACATGTATTTAGACATAAGATTAATTGAAGTAGCGGGTTTTCTATTTATATTCGATTTCGTACGTTATATTGAATATATGTTTTAGGGACCAACAAATCCAGATGTATTTTGTACAGCGGAGAAAAGTTCTAAACTTTCGGAGGAAGAAGACAATAAAGCACAAGCCTTGAGAGAAAGTATAATCAAAGTAATGAATGAGGTAAATAAAACTTATCTTAATATTATAACGAACGATGGAACAAGTGAGTGTTCTGTATGGAAAGAGACCACCGCCGCGTAGAGACAAGCACTTCGCACTCCGCGCTATGGTTGTGCTGTCACCTTTTTACGCCGCTTAAGCGGCATAATTTCTAGGATCTCCGATATATTTACTTACCACCTCGATAAGATTAGGGTGCCCGACGTACCGGAGGCCGCTTTATATATTACACGATCCGGATGATCGAATCACCCAAGCAAACAAAGAGCTATTAGCCTCCATAAAGGATAAAAAGAAATCAGATGGTAGGGTACTGTGTAGGGCCGCTTTAAAAACGAAGACGAGGCGAGGACCGATATATGTCGCAAAGAGCACTCCGGTGAGCTTTCGATCGGCCCCACAAGCGGCCAACGTTCCCGCGCTAGTCGTGGTAAAACCCACTCTCGGCGAGCTGTAATACACAACGATATAATTAGTCAATCAAAAAAAATTGTTCTTCAATCATTTACTAATATTTAACATGATTCCGTTCAGATATTAACGAAGCCGGCGGAAGCAGCAAAGCAACAGATGACAAAACGATGCCAAGATTTGGCATCGTTTATGGAGAGTTTAATGGAGGAGACGCCAAAGATGAATGACGATATATGGCTAGATATTAAAGAACCAGATAATGCTTATTATGTGAGTTTTAAAATGGCTTTTTGAAATGTCAAGTACTTTTCTTTAGTTATTCTAATGACAGCTATAGAATTTGTTACGTTTTTAATTAAACTTATAATAAAATTAAATATAAATAAAATTAAAATATATCAAAAATAAATTGATATTTTTACTATAAGAGTATGTATATGTTTAATTTTAATATTTATTTACATCGAACAGGACTTCTCGGTACAGGAGCGAGATTCTGTAATGCTAGGTGGAATTTCCCCTCACCACGATTGCAACGACAGTAAATCTAGTACTGAAACACAAATGAGTTACAACCAGCTCAATTACAATGAGACTCTGCAACGGTTAGCAATTTACTTATTTAAAAAAATAATACTAAAGAAAAGTAACTCTTAAACATATATGATTATTTTACATTAAACCATCCATTTTCTTTTTGTTTTGTTTGTTTTTAATTCATTATTAAATGACTAATGTATTTGAAATTATAAAATTAAATGAAATTAATTATAAAGTAAATTTCTTGTTATTAAAAAAATATTACGCATATTATATGAATTATTATTTATTTTTTAGCTATTTTGATAGCCATTTACCATATTTGGAGGAGGCTGACTTAGACTCTGAGTCAAACAAGCCATGTGTAAGCTTATCAAACTCTATTGGGTAATTAATTTGTTTATTAATTGATCGTATTATAGAATATTTCTATTTTACCTATCATTTCAATATTTTGTTCATTTTTATTTTTTTGTTTGTATATGTTATTCAATTGTTTAATTTATGTAAGTTTGAATGACCTTGAAATACAATAATTTTATATATGAAATTCTATATTCGTTTTGATATTTATCTATTTTATCTTTCTTTAACAAATATTTTTATATAATTAAGTATTTATACAAATATTGCGGCGTTAATAATTTACAGGGAAAGCATGTCGCCTTTGGGTCAACATTCGGGCGATTCGGTTGATATGGCCAGTTCGTGTGATTCAAGTGTGGCCATTCTGTCAAGTTCTATTACTGTGCCCACATTAGGAAACTACTCATCAGTTAGATTGACAGAATCTGCATTGAATAAGTACGATTTTTATTATAATTACGCAATTGACTTTTCTAACAATCAACTACTGGTGTCTTTATCGTTTAAATGGAATAATTCGGAAATTATTAGATTGCGGATGACATGATCCATAGTTTCTAATTAAATGAGATTGTCGAGGTTTTTCCTAAATTGTCGAGACGAAATACAAAGTTTCATACACGTCACTTCGATGTTTGTTGTTCCACAAATGATTGCTTTAAGATATTTCTTATCGCGTACCACCACTCTGTGAAATAAGATGCCTGTGGAGGTATTTCCATACCATTACGGCTTGGAGACCTTTAAAAATAGAGCGTATCTATTCCCAAAGGGCTGACAACGAGACCATGGCTCTGCAAGGGCTGGGGGTGTCCATGGGCGAAGGAACGTTTATCCTAGATTAGCCCCCTGCTCATTCGCCTTCATTTCCCTTTGTTTTCATTCAGAACAATTATATACACAGTTACAAAAGACAATGTTGTTGGAATTTACGCGCCTATTTCATAGAATTTATGTAACTGAGTAATTTATGTACAGACATAACACCATAATGGAGAAGGAACTAATGAAAATCCATCGCGAGGTTAAAATGGTTCACAAAGATGATAAAAAGAAGTCTTCAAAGGAGTCCAGACTCAAAAAGAAAGAACATCTTGCACGTTGTAATGCATCATTTTTGCCCACTTCCGTTGGACTCACTACTGTTGTGTCCGAGGTACGGTTCTTGCTAAATAATAAATGCTTTTCTCAGCAGAATGTTCCTCTCATTAGTATCGGTTTTGTTTATGTCTATAGTCACTCACATTAATGAGCCTTTATTAAGATTGGACTATATACGGAATAGCAAAGACCGCTGGTTATAACAGATAAAAGCATATTGTCATTTTTTCCACGTGTTTATTCTTGCCTAGATTCATGAATGTCTATTGATAAAAATTAAGTGTAATATCATATGGTGACACCATATTTACTTATAAACCGGCAGCGCAACCGCGGCCCAGCAAAGGCTGCTTTTTATTTTTTTATGGTATAGCGGACAACAGAAACAGATGAATCCCTTATATGGTAAGAGATCACCGCCGAACATGAACAACCGTGCCACAGACGCATTGGTTGTGTTGCCGGCTTTTTACACCGTCTACCGCCTTACCACATGTAAGGATCTCAGATAAGTAAGGATACTTACTCAGCGAAACATAATAGAGATACCGTTTCAAGTACAACTATCATTTCACGAGTATTCTGTGCGCCCGTGGTATTACTTCGGACGAGCCGGCCCAATAAGTGCGCTAGCATATGCTTCAGCATGGTTCTCGCATGAGTGAAAATAGATCACAATTAAGTTTTGCTATTTTCAGACGCTAGCTGTAAAGCGTACGTTCAAACAATCCGATACTTGCATCAAACATCGTCCTGTGGCAAAGTTGCCTCGACGTAATGAGAACTTGTTGGAAGAATGTCGTCCACCTTCCTCACAAAATGATAATATTGGTTTGTTATGTTTTTATGTATATTTACTGTTACCAGCGCACCATAGTCCGCGCATTGACTGTGTTACCGGCTTTTACACCGCTTAAGCGACACTTTTAAGGACCTCCGATATCCTCACAAACTCGGCGAAACACGAAAGTACATTTCACGTTGAGTATTTTGTGAGCCCGTGGTATTACGTCAGACGAGCAGGTGCAATCAGTGCGTCAGGATGACTCTACCCCGGGTGAAAAATATACATTTCTTTATAATAAATGAAAATAAGATGGATAGACGCCTTATAAAGTTCACCGGAATACGGGCGATGCTTCTCGCCTCCGACAGGTATGCATGGAGGTCCAAAGTGTAGTATCCATGTACAGCAGTGGCCGTCCTACGACTGAAATAATGATGACGAGGATTAAGTGAAAATATTTTTGCTTAGAACTAATAACTTTATGTCTACTTGTACACTTGACTTTGAGTATATTGCAAGGATAGGTATAGGTGGGTCCGAGCGATTGCCGTGTAAGTCGAATTCGCGTAAGTCGGAGTTCAAATTTGTATATTAATACATATTATAATGTATATTTAATCGGGGCAGGAGTTTCAAGAAAAAAATAATTTAGAAGAAAAATGTTGAATAAAGTCTAAGATAATAAAACAATTTATATTGTTTTGAATAAAGTAACCTAAACTGAAGTTATTTTGATATCGAAGGCTTCATATATTCTAACAATGTTGCTTGACGAGTTAAGATTATCTTCTTCTCACGCAAAATTTCTTCGTAGCATAATAGTATTTTTTTATTTCCCGTTTTGTAGTAGAAACGCGTTCATCATTAAATACTAATTTTTTATATATTCGTTTAGACGACATAATTAGAGGTTATAATTAAAACGCCGTGCACACATAAAATAATTCTACGCGGAACACGTTCAAACCTGTCGTAAACTGAACACTGAGAGGGGGTGGCGCGAGAGAGCAGATACCCGCGGCAATCAAAATGAAAAACCACGTATCTCCGAATTCGCGTAAAACGTAAGCGTAAGTGAGGGAATTACTGTAATTTAGTTACAAAACCAAGATCATTGAAGATTTTTTTTCCAGCATCATCTATGTCTCCACCCGCTTCGAGTAATATGAACACATTCTATCTTGGCGTACCACAACATATGTCCCTAATGAGTCCTGTGGCTACAGTACCAGGTAAATGTATTTCGTTATTGTAGAGTCGCTAAATTATAACAACCAAATGGTTGTATCTTATATTCAATGTATATTAGAATGTGTTTTTTTTATATTTTTGTTTAACCTGAATGTCTCTTGATTGAGTTTTTGCTTTTTTTATGCTATAGCGGACAACAGAGCACGTAGGCCTACTGAATGGTAAGAGAACACCGATGCCCGTGTACAACCGCGGCACAGTCCGCGCATTGGTTGTGTTACCGTCTTAAGCCGCTTCAGCGGAATTTTTAAGGGCCTCACTCTGCGAAACACAGTAAAAGCACAGTTTTACAACTACCATTTCATCCTGAGTATTGTGCGAGCCCGCGGTATCGCCGGACGAGCCAGTAAAATAGTGCGTAAGCATATGCTTCAGCATGGCTCTCCCACGTGTGTAAATTTGAATTGAAATTGTTATTGAGGTCTATGAATGCGACCTTATTTCACTTTATTTGATATGAACAAATTTATTTAGGAATGCTACCGGTTTGTTACGTGCCAACTCAACAGGTGCCAGCTCAGATGGTTGCAGGTGATACCTGTACACAGAACGATACCCAACCTAACGCCAATCAAACATATCCAAGTAAGTTATTGCTTAGATTTATTGTTTAATATATGTCTACCAAAATTTTAAGCTATGTAGACTTTTGGCTATATATTTCTGTCTATACTTTATTTTACAGTTTTTTTTTCAAGAATTTTAAGAGTTTTAAAAGATAGAGATTAAATTATATTTTTTTAATATTCCGGAAGCATACAAAACTAAATACATTAAGTATATGTTTCACCAGCCATGGAGACGTCTAATTTCAGCCAGCCGCCGGTGCGTTGCCGACCTTTAAAATAAGATATATATTAATCGCTGCTTGTAGGTATCCAAAGAAATTTCAATCATATTCCCTTGACTTTAGGTGCAAATTTCGACGGTATATTAAAGCAACGTGGGTCAAATATTTATAAATCTCGATATTTATATTAGTTTCCCTTTGTTTTATGAATACAATTTACTATATAACCACTTTACTATATAAACTTTACTATATAAATTTACTATATTCGATATAAACATATAGGACAAGCGGTCCTCCGCCCATGGACACCCCTAGCCCTTGCAGAGCCGCGGGTGCGTTGCGGGTCTTTAAGGAATATGTACGGTCTTCTTGAAAGTCTCCAAGTTGTAATGGTTTGAAAATAACCCTGCTGGCAGCTGATTCCACAAAGTTATAGTGCGCGGCGCAAAATGCCTTTAAAACGCTTAGTTGTGGAGCGATAAACATCGACGTGAAAACGATGAAGCCTTGTATTCTGCCTCGATATACGATGGTGAAACTCAGCAGCCCTTCCGAACATTCTCCATAATGTTTTAGCATAACAATAACAGATGTAAAACGTAGCACCGTATTGTTTCAGTGCCGTGTGTTATGTACGGACAGCCGGTGTATGGTTCATCATTGATGTACACACCTGTGAACACGCAAATGCAGCAATTGCAACAGGTGCAGCAAATGCAGCAATTGCAACAGATGCATCAAATGCAACAGATGCAGCAAATACAACAGATGCAGCAAATGCAGCAACGTTTCATGGCACAAAATTTTGGTGCGGCAATGCATCCCCTTGGATTGTCAAGTGCTAATTATCAGGAGGTGAGAATTATTTCTTGCGCTATCTTCGTTCAAACCAGGTCGTATACATGGATATTTACAGGATTATTTGTTGATTCGATCTAGAGCCGTTAATGGCGTTCCGTGCTCATTTATTCTGACTGATTTCAGTATGAAACACCCTACCCCAAACCTAACTATCTTCGAGATAGTCGTCGGCTTTCAAATTTTTTTATAAAAATTGCCAATTTTTGCAATCAAAAATGTTATTTGAAATCGGTGTGCCTTATTTTAATCAGAATAACATATCCTACCAACTTAGTAACAAAAATTCAACGTGAGCTAGCTAAATTCGTTGTTCTGAACGGTTAAAAGCTCAAAGATATAAAAATAAAGTTAACAATTGACTTTTCTTTATCGTATACATAAAAAAATCTTTTGGACACACACAATTTAAAACTATGACATTTTATATAAATTCAACGGAATTCGTTAGTTAACTAACAAAATGTTACAATTATAATTTGACAACGGAGCAGGTGCGTCTCGTATATGGTACGAGAACACCGCCGCCCATGAACAACCGCGCCACAGTCTGCGCACTGGTTGTGTTGCCGGCTTTTCACACCGCTTAAGCGGCACTATTTAAGGGCCTCCGATATCCCCACTCACTCTACGAAACACAGTACACGTACCGTTTCACGCTGAATACTCTGTCAGCCCGTGATATCACTACGGATGAGCCGGCGCAATTTGTGCGTCAGCATATGCTTCAGCATGGCTATCTCACGGGTGAGTTCTATAATTATTTTTTGCCGTTTCGCATGCATGTTCTTGGGCGATATTATAATAATTGTAATATATTTTTTCTATTGTGACATATAGTACAAAATGTTTAATTTAAATGTGCTTTATTCGCATAAATACTATCAATTACTACCTTATTGAGGCATTAAAAATAATACTTTTATCGGTCTTATGATTTTTACGTTTTGTTTTTTCAATAATAATGAATTATATATTTTTATTGCATGTTATATCTGAGCATTTCAGTATTTAATTCCCATGCCATTCCTATTAAAAAACCACGGTCTATAAACACTTACCCGTTGGGTATAGAATAAAATTATCCATGAAAATACGACCTTATTTGAACGAATAAGTAAAATAATACAACGTGAATATTTAGCCGGGTTCTCTGTATTCTAAATTATTTGAAACAATTATATACTATGTTTTATATATAACATTATTATATATATAAATAAATAATATTTTGTTGTTGAATCTATATAACAGATAACCCGGGCTAGTATCTTTTTTCGGATCAATCGATTAAGATATATATCAGTATGGTTGTTCAATGTTAATTTGTATTTTGGAATCAGTAAATTCTCTGGACCCATCTCGCTACCATACCAAAGCGTTGTAGCAAATATCCTTTAAACAAATGTGCAAACTTTTATTTGATAATAATAGTCACCGAAGGTCTAGTGAAAATTGATTTCTTCAAAAACCTGGAGTGTTTGTATGAAAAATTGAATTTCCAACGGTTGATCCGTAAAAATTATAATTTTATTAGATGTAAGATTATTTCAATGCGCTTCTTTTTATTTTTTTTATGACTAATTATTACGAAATTATAAGATATGTCGTTTGTAAATATATTTTAAGATTAAAAATGTTTACGTCTAGATATAATTACTCAATTAAAATAAATAACAATGATTGTAAATAAATACACTGGCGTCTTAGGTAATTCAGATTTGAATCTTAAAATCAATAGTAAGTCAAAGGCTCCTGTTTAATCACGCAAAAGGGAAGTATACATTTATTTGCTGCTTTACTAATCGTAATTTCATTTTATTTGTCAGAAATCGCTTCATTTTTCCCACTAGCTAACAAACAACGATGTTATATGTGAACAAAGCAGTTGTTAAGTAAACATCTTAGTCAAAATCTGGCTTTGTGTATCGCGAGCCAAATTGTGATAAAGGTTCTAATATCAGTTTTTTATTATTCATTAACATTTGATATGTTTTTTTATAAAAGCGGTTGACTATGTTGACGTTAATTAATATTTAAAAAAAATGCTGTATATTAAATGTGTGACGGATAGATAGACGATTTATCTATAGTTTTTTTTTAAATTTTATAACATAGACTTGCATTTATGAAACAGTGAATAACTGAAATGTTTGCATATTATGTAATTCAACTGTTAAATGGAAAAAAAAGATATAAGTCGTCAATTGTTTTTTTATTTAATGTCTTGATAATGATTAGCGAGATAATTTCGTTGTTTCGTTGGCTACATTTTTCTTTTTTGGTTTAAAATGGTGAAGTATATTCACGATTGCAATGAATCGCAGGCTTGTAAACTCACTTTTCCAATGAAGAAAAAGTCGATGCCTTCAGCTGTATGGAAAGAGAAGCGAGGCGGGAATCGTATTCAGTCAAATATAAAAGGAACTGGCGAGAGTAAACCATCAGCTGCTGTTTCCCAGCTGGTATGTTCACTTGAAGGCTGCATTTTCATTTCCTTTTTCATTGTTTTATAATAATATCTCACGTGTATATTGAACATCGAGAAGAGGAGAGAAGGTACGATATAGCGTCATTATTTTTCAGATTTCTTCTCAAATTTTTCACATTTTACACGTTTTACTCGTGAAAATATTAATTTATAAAAAAATCAAGACTGTAATGTGACAGACAAGGTTAAATATATTATTTTTTTTCTATGATTTTAGTATTAACTCCATACTAACGTAACGTATTACTAACGTAATAATTTATTTGTATTCGTAATAAGTGACCTTAATTTGATAAAACCATATGACACTGATGTATCTAGAAAATATACTTAGTAGAGTACACTAATTCTTTTTACTGAAACTGAAGTCCATACATTTACATTCTACATTTATTATTTATTTATTTATTTACGTTCAAGTAAATGTATTTAGCTTTAAGATTCTGAAATTACTTTACTAAAGACAATTAATGACTAAATCTGACATGGTAATGGCAAATAACTTGTATATATTTTAAACTGAATGCTTGTAATATTTGTATCTTTTATATAATATAAAATGCCATTTTAAAATAAGGTCTAAATAGATAATCCTAATTCAACCGGTGCATTCAATAGCGGAATTTAAAAAAAAATTATCTTCGAGAAGTAGGCGTACCACCAGTTTGCTTCGCATTTAATATAGATCTCTTCGCTTTGAGTTTCAGGCATTTGATTTCCTCACCGTAACGAGTTAATTGTTTCAATTAAATAATTTCATACAAAAAGTGTTTTGCGGTTAAGTGAAATGATTTATTGTGATTAAATTTTGTTCAAATTGCAAAATACATCCGCGTTTAGCATGGATTACTTTTACGAAGAGTGTTATTATTAAATGTTTATAACACTATGACCTACAATGTATATAATTAAACTTAACATAACAGAAAATAAAAAGAGAGTCATCCGACGAAATTTGATTTCATGCGTAAATTGTCTGACGGCTTCAGTTTTCAGTACAATTATAATTGATATCCATATCACTAGTTTTTAGTACCTACCAAAGTAAAAAATGGATAAAAAATATCTCGAAGAAAACATATTAAACGCGTATTTTTACCACGGTAACGATGAATTTTTAAGCGATACTATTGTTTATGGGTGCTAACACTGCCCACTTTTGGGCAATGAGATGGAAAATTTAACTTTAATGAAATCGTTTTGTGATTTTCAGAGTACAAAAATCACCGACGAAAGCAAAAACAAGCCGAGGCCGTCGAATAGCGATGACGCAATTGATAAAACAGACGAAGAATCAAGTTATTCATCGTTCTATTCCAACTTCTTCAAAAGTGAATCGGGAAGCGCTGAAGATAGTGACGCTAAGAAAGTAAGTCATTTAAAATCCGATTCTAATTTGATCAATGTTTATTCATAAGCTCAAAAATATTATTACAAGTGTACACATTTTGTTTACGTATCAATTAAATAATCGCTTTTTTACTAAACATACTAAATACATAAAATTAATAAATAAAATAAATAAAGTATATCCGTGGAAGAGCCATTCTGAATCATATGTTGACACAATAAGCCGGCTCGTCCGAAGTGATAACACAGTCTCACGGTATATCAGCGTGAAGCATTACTTGTATTGTGATCGCTGAGTGAGGATATCAGAGGCCCTTGAAATGATACCACCTAAGCGGTGTACAAAGTCGGCAACACAACCAAAAGCACGGCTTGTGGCGCAGTTGTACGCTAGCTAGCTCGTAAGCTATCCCTGGTCTTTATCGTAATAGAGGAGTCCAGCCTGATCCGTTGCCCGCTATACTATATTGAGAAGTTTTGATTTTAAATCAAAATATTTCTTTATAAGTATCACATCTATTTAAAAACCATAACTCTAACATTTCAAAATATGGAATAAATAAGAATACATAATTATGTGGAAGTTAATATTTCTATTTACAATAAAAAAAAATGCAAACGGGAAAAAGTAGTTTGTTGTAGTATATTCTATTAATGATTTTATTGTACCGTTTCAGAAGTCCATGGACATAAATAATACCGGCAATAAAAATTCAGCCAAGCTACCGAGACGAACGACGGAACCTCCTTGGATGGAACATGTAAGTTCTCGTTCATTTATGTAATGTCGATACAATTTTTATAATTTAGGTTTCATTTATACGATGGCGTCCATAAATTAGTTAGTTATGGATACTGATTAACGTTGCGACATCGGTTTTTTGGCGAATCCTTTGACTGTTACGCAGCTTACTCAGTGGGCTCTTGCAAGTGGTCAAGAACGTACACGTAGTTCGTCTCCTATTTATTTCTTAAATTAGGTGTGGGACGAAAAACTCCGTTATTATAAAAAAAACAGAGAGAAGATGTCTCTCAGAGTAATAATATCAATAAGTAATCATTTAGTTATGGTTGATGTAAAAATATTTTTCAATCATTATTATAATTTTAAGTCCAAGGGGGAGGCCTATTTCCAGCAGTGGACGTCTTACGGCTGAAATGATGATTGTGATTGTAAAATAAAAGTTCTTATTAAATAATTATGTAAAATATATTTTTTAATGATCATTTGTTATATACATTTGTTTGTCTGTTTTTATATCATTCTTCAATAGTTATATCCTATGAATGAAATGGTTTCAGGTATGTGTTACTTCGGAATTGGTATATCAATATCAAGTTGTGCCCAAGACTACGGAAGAAGTACTATCGAGCGATAAAGAACGACTGCAAGGCTTACAACAGGTAAGGTTTGATGATTTTTGTGGGGCTGAAGTGGGAGGGCACAATGCCCTAATAATATATATGCCCTAATATATAATATATGAGAAACCGAAACATGTTGTATTCATAAATATTTAGGCGCTTTTGTTCTTAATAAACAATGTACTTTAGGGTACGTTTAGAAATTAGCAGATGTCGATAGAATAGTCAAGTTTTTGTGAGAGCATTTCCGGAGCGAATTTCGGGATGCTCAGGTAGAAACAAAGGCGGGAGCTCTCGCCCAAGCGATTGTAACAAAGAGTTCTCGACGCGACGCCAACGAAGCCGGACGATGCTGAATTGAGAGCTCGTTCGGTATGCGACTGCGTGGTTGTAGTACAGTATATTATTCTGTAGAAAATGGAAATATATTTATAAATATCACCCGAACTGCCTCATTTAATTAATATCCCTTCAGTAGTATCAAACACCACAATTGCCGATTCTACATATATATTATAATATATTAATATAAATAATATATTAATGTAAACCCTGTAATGGATATAAATGCCTGTAAGGATATATATATATCCTAACAGACAAATTTGATAATTATAAATATTTTCCGTCTTTTCAGCCCTCGTTGGTGAACGATCAATTGGGACAGCTGTATCTAGATCTTCAACTAGAAGGCGTAGCTACAAGGCTGACTCTAGAAGAAGGCATTACAAGTTCCAGTAGTTCGGGCGAAGAAAGCTTCGCAAGAAGTACTAAAATACAGGTGAACTTTAATATGAGAATATATGTATCCTTATATATGAAAGCTCACTAACATCTTTATAACATTGGTCTTTGCCTTACAATTCTAAAGTATTAAACAGTTTCGCTGAGTTTGTTTCGCCGGTTCTTCTCAGGTCTGGGTAGGCTTGGAACCGGTAGTATATTCAAAGTGATTGTAAATCCTATTTGAAAAAAATTCCGTTGCCTATTAAAAAAAATTCAATATAACTAACTTAGATTCTACCGACACCTATTTATTGAACGTGGCACACATTATGTGCATTTGTATTCAAATGATGTCAGCAATCAGTCAAAATGTCAGCAATCTAATGCGTTAATCCCTAACCGAAGTAAAGTAAAAGGTTTCCCCCGTGGGAGAGCTATGTTAAAGCATTTGCTGACGCAAATTAGACCTGCTCATCCGAAGTGATACCACGGTCTCACAGAATACTCAGCGTGAAATGGAAGCTGTACTGAAAACGGTATTTCTACTGGGTTTTGCTGAGTGAGTGAGGATATCGGAGGCCCGTAAGAATGCCCCTTAAGCGGCGTAAAAATCCGGCAACACCACCAATACGTGAACTGTGGCGCGGTTGCCCATGGGCGGTGTGTTCTCTTAACTTATAGGAGACCCACTAGCTCCGATGTCTACTAAACCATAAAAATAGTTAACAAATATACTTTGACGGTGTACCGTGGGGTCTCAATAAAATCCAGTTATTTATTTTAATATTTCAGGTACGTCGCAGAAAACGTGAATATAGCAAACTGGTTATGATATATGAAGAAGATGCACCCCTTCCACCACCAGACTCCAACGAGAGTGAACAAGATCCCCAGTCATCTGTTTCCCTT
Organism: Delias oraia; assembly: GCA_018230265.1. Classification (NCBI taxonomy): domain Eukaryota; kingdom Metazoa; phylum Arthropoda; class Insecta; order Lepidoptera; family Pieridae; genus Delias; species Delias oraia. The sequence goes on along the minus strand of DWCF01000715.1, from coordinate 16,531 downwards.
TGCTCTTCCTCATAATACTATGATATCCGAGGTGTAAGACCTGTGAGTTTTTTTTATATAAACTGATATCAGAAAAAACATTGCAACCTTAACAGGGATAGAAATTCTCTTCACTAAATTTCGCACTTCTTGTTAGACTAAGTTAGAATTTTTTGAATTCTTTTCAAGTGTATCTTTCCTATGTATAAATTAACAACTGTATTTTGATTTTACAATATTGTATTATTCTGTTCGTATAAAAGCGTGAAATTTTTTTGATATAGGCGTCATTGATAACATAATGGAAAATAATTGTTATTTTTTTAGCAGTTTACGTTAGTAAAATGTCCACAACATCGATTTTCAAAGCAGTTACGTCTATCCGCTGTTTTAACAACTCACCGTTGATACATACAAAAATAATAATCATTATCATCAGCCTAGTAAGTGGAATGCTGGACATAGGCCTTCCAAAAACGGCATCCATGGATCCAGCGGTTGCTCGCGACTTTTATAAGATCGTCTCTCTATCGCGTGGCGGGAATGTTTCAAGTCAAAACGGCAGTACAAATTTATAAAAGACCAATGGTAGTGCAATGATATAAAAAATCACATCTTATATTTTTTTATAATTCGTACTAGAGAAAATCTAGTTTTGTTTCTGTTAAAACATTTTTAATAGAAAAATATGCTTCTGTATTAGCTCTATTCGTATATAAAAAATATTTGAACAAAATGGAAAAAGAGAAGTACCTTATTTTTCCCATAATTAAGTTATAGAGCATTTGTTTCTTTTTTTTCTGTGATGAAAATATATAATGGCTGTAAAAAAACTTTGTTCTAAGTGTAAAATCTCGTCCACAATATTGAATTCTACTACGTCAAAAGAAACAATTAGTTAAGTTATTACATTACAATTAATATAGTTCTATGTTGGAATTTTGTTTTTGTTTCTGTTATTTAAATATTCGTTAAGTGTATTGATTAATTTATTTAAAGAAATAATTACAATGAATGTATGTGCAATTTGGTTAACGTAAGAAAAAGTGATGATAGTGTCTGTTTTAGAAATAAATTTAACAATTATTACAGTAGTTACGAACAGAATGCTATATCACCGAATAGCACTGGTTTTCTTATCTAAAGTATCAACTTTTTTATTTAGTTATATATTAGAAAAGTTTCTAGCGAATGAAACCTACATAAGAATGGTAGCATAAAAAAATAAACAGCCACATACTGGTAGCAGTGTGTGGCGGTTTATTTTTTACTATTACTCTATACATATTGATTTGCGCGAAATAAATGTTGTTTTGAATTTTTCGATAAATTTTTTGATTTCTCCGCTGGAATTTTTAATAGAATCAGTATTTTTGAGAAATAATTAATTCTTCACAAAGCTAGAGATGATTACCGGAATAAAATTATATATTTTGGCAAGTATTATCTAAATTGTTTTTTATTTTTAAGCTAAAAAACTTAACAGTTTTTTTCGTGACTAAATAGAGCCACACTATTGATCATTTTTTAATTTTTTAGATTTAAGCGTATCTGGTCATTGAAAGTGAAATGTAAGTGTCGTCTCGCTAAATAGATTTGTTTTTGTATAAATTTGTTATATTCTTAAAATGCCTTAACCATATTTAATTGTATCAAAGAAATTTATAAGGCATTTAGAATATTTTGAATTGTTTATATCTTTTGATATTTTTTTATGTTCACTGTAAAATTGTCTACCAAAATAACTTCAGTGGATTTTGAATATTTTAAGCTGTCTTATTACAAACTACATGTGTTAAGTTTTTTTATATACCTTGACGTTTTCGTCAACTACTTAAGATGAATGTAATATATTTTATGATTATATACAAGCTTATATGTTAACAAATAGTTTATAAATGCTTAAAATTGAAATAAAACTATTGAAAGTTTGTAGTTGTATGATTTAATAATTATTTCATAATCGTACATCGAGGCAGAATATATAGCATCGCTTTCACCTCGATTTTGTCGTTCCACAACTGAGCGTTTTTAAGGCATTTTGAATTGTGCACTACCACTGAAATCATCTGCCAACAGCGATATTTCTAAACCAACTCAACATAACCTTCAATAAAAGAGCGTACCTATTCAGGCCTACAGGCCGGCAACGCACCCGTGGCTCTGCAAGGACAACGGTTATCCATGGGCAGAGAATCGCTTATCCTATATGAGCCTCTTGCTCGTTTGTCACTATTTTCATTAAAAAATTAAATATAATATAGATGTGTATTACAAGACGGAATGTTCAATAGTATTTTTGACATAAATATACCATTGCATTTTCCGAATCGTAAGAGCTTTGTGGTCGAGCGATATTGTAAGCTACCATGGCGGCATAGTACCGGGTTAATTAATCGTATAATCAGTGCGACTTCAAAAAGAGCGAACCTTTACGTGAAAGATCAGCAACGGATTCGCGGCAATGCAAGGGCGTCACCGCTTAAACTGAGTGAGCCTATAGTTTGCCTTTGTTTTCATAAAAAAAGTCAAATCTTATGTACAAATGAGAGTTACCGCTAAAATCCTTAAAATAATGTTTAATACATGTTTTTTTATGATATACCGCAGCAGGTGGGTTTCCTATATGGTAAGAGAACACCGCCGTCCATCACCAACCGCGACACAGTCCACGCATTGTTTGTTGAGGTATTATTACGCCGCTTAAGCGGCATTTTTAAGGGATTTCTTTATTCAGTTAGAACACAGTAAAAGTAACGTTTCAAGTACAAGTGTCAATTAATAATACAAAGTTGTTATTATATTTCGTTTGGTTGTAATTTGAATGTTTTTGTCCAAATAAGGTCATACGAATGAAAACTCAGCAGGCTCATATTTCAGCTAACTGATCCAAGACTACTAGTAGGTATGTATTGCTTGAAGAATTTTAAACACATTGAAAAAATTGTTTGTAAGAACAAATTACTATTATCCTATGTGCCTATGTGACATATGCTCTATAGGTCTATTACTATAATCTATGCTAATTACTCACAGAATACTCAGCGTGAAATGGTACTTGTACTGAGTTTCGCAGAGTGAGTGATGATATCGGACGCTCTTTATAGTACGGCTTAAGCGGCGTAAAAAATCGACAACACAATGTTATACATACCAAAATATATTTTTTTACAATTTTTGTCTGTCCGTCGGCTTGACCGATTTAGACGGGACTTTCACTGGCAGATAGGCCATGTAATAAGAAGTAACTTAAGTTGTATTGAAATATAAACCAACTTGAAATATAAACAAGCTCTCTGTGATATCGTTTTCCATATTAAATAGGGATTGGCCTATGCTGGTACTAGATTGGGATTATGCTACGTGTATGATATCGTATCCTATTTGGTACGCTAACGTACGCTAGGCAGCATGGTGTCTGTTGTATCCGCTAGTAATATATTTCTGAAGCATATCCTCACGCACTAATTTTGCCGGTTCGTCCGAAGTGATACCACGGGCTTACAGAATACTCAGCGTGAAACGTACGTCAGTACCTGCTTGTACTGTGTTCCGCTGAGTGAGTGAGGATATCGGAGACTCTTGAAATGATACCGAAAAAGCCGGCAAAACAAATAAAGCGTGGAGTGCGGCGCGGATGTCCAAAGGCGGTGGTGTTCTTTTACCATATATGAGACCCACCTGCTCTGCTGTCCGTATATCATAAATAAAATCTTTGCATATTTAATCATCATTAAATATAATTTAATATGTATTTAACCTAGCAAAAAGGCGTATTATGTACGCCTTATTCGTGATATTCTGCTATTACACACAAATGCATTAAAGGCACCGTAAACATTGTAACAACATTCACGCACACAAACACAGTTGACCAATACGACAGCAGTGTTACCTGCGCTAGAGTCGCATTCTGTCTTCCACCTTCGCACGTAACCGCCGAGGCTGCTAAGGCTTCGAATTGAGTAATTTTTTTAGAAAGTGGCCGCTGTGAGTTTTCTATACATCTTACTGACATGACAACTATCTAATGTAAGTGATAAATTTTCTATATATTATAATATTAGCTTTATTAATCGCCATATATAAAATCTAGGTCTATACAAAATATATGTGTCTTTTGCAATGCGAATATGCTCATATTCAAATGCTCATATTTGCTACATATACTAACGTTCGAAATTTTCGTTGATTTCTTTTTTCACGGACAGCTATTGTCATAAGATCAGATCACGTGGTATTTGCTTAGCGAAGTGTGATTAATGCAAGAGTTTTTCCTAGCATATTTTTCCGATGACTTAATCAATCGTCACTTGGAACCTTCAACGCGTTGCTTCAAAAGAAACACGCAATCCCAAATTCATTGTAATATCTACGACTACCAGTAATAGTACATCCACACAATGGATGTGGCGCCTGAAGTATGCCATGGGATATCCGGTTAAAAGGCTTAAGATAAACACTATTGTCTGAGGGGAATGGCTAAAATCTATACGGAATTCTTATTTTTTAACTGTGATAGTACTCTACAATATACTTTAAATTTGTCAATCTCTTGTTGATAAGAAATTATTTATAAAAAAACTATGAAAACTAGACTAATTTAGCCACACGGCAAGTAGTCCATGACAGTTACTATAAACGTAGCGTGGCTATATTTTTTATCTAAATGAACTATTCCAACACCTGTTGACGTTAAATATTATTTAAATAGTCATTTTAATAGGAAAGCTTGGTCATTTTGGTATTACCAAATATTGCGTTATATTCTAGATACGTTCAAATGTACGATACTATTAGGTACTTATGTGTATATAGCATAATATTACTTTAACACGTGTGTGTCACAATTACCAAAGTAGCTGTTAGCCGTAATGATTTTAAATGGCACCGATAAGGAATGTTTGTAAACAATGGTCTCTACATGGTCAACAATGGTCATGAAAACTATTCTTGTAAGTGTAATGTTGAATCTTTTTCTATCTTGTCAGCAGGTGTATTCTTTGAAATCATTAAGTGTTCTTGACATTATTATGGTTAATTTTAGAGTTTATTTACATACGCTTCGTAGACTGAGAAGTCAGCATTCTGGAAGTACATCCAAATAAAAAAGCATAACATTACAAATGATTGATCAGATTTTAAATATATGTATTTAATAGGCAGAAATATGAGCTATTACATACTATTTATGTAATACATAGCTACATTTATTTTTAAAGTATTACATAGTATTTTATAGGCATATTTATAGAAGAGCCTCGAGGTGGTCTCGTAAGCTACCATGACGTCATAGGTACCGTGTTCGAGCCCTGGTCTGAATAATATTTAATTTGTATTCGGTCTTTCCAAGGGCTTGGACAGGGACCAGCTCACCCATAGAGATACAAGACTCGAACAGAACACCAGCGTGTAATATTAAGTGTGCTGTGTGAGTAAGGATATCGGATACCGGCCAATTAAATTGCTTTTGTGGCTTAGAAAGCCAGCCATACCACCTGCTTAGGTGAGATCTCTTACCATTAAAACCCGCGTATCCCGTTGTCTGCTATATATGTATAGATACATATAATTTATTTTGTCAAGGTTATTGCAAATTCCGTTACATAGACAAATAAAATAATATACGGTCACACGGTGTAATATCCGGTAGAGAATGATGTGTTTCTATTACATCCGGAGTTTACGAAAACTCTTATCGTACTAACATTTTTAAAACGTCCCAATAAGTACAACGATATGTAGCCATATTGGTTAAAATTGTTATAAATTGTTATTTTACGTTGTAATTATATTTTACCACGATTTAGACCACACATAATAACTTTCATTACCGTAGGTTGCCACTAAGCAGCTGAATACTATAGAAGTCACCGCATAGCTCAATTAAAAGACATAAGTCTTGAATGAAATTAGATTTTTTTCAGAGAAGATTACAGGTTAAACAGATTACATTTAATATATAGGTATACGTAATATAATATATATATATATATTTCGAATTTTAATCGATAAAAGTACAGTAAAACTGCAGTTATAGCAAAAATTGAGGCATTGTAGAGTCCTTTGTTGTACCAATAACAAAACCTTTATAATACCTATTTCGCAGGAGTTGTTTGGATTGATCATACTGACATCGAGGCAGAATGCAAACTTTCATCGTTATCACCTCGATGTTTGTCGTTCCACAACTGAGCGTTTTTAAAGGCATTTTGTGCCGCGCACCATCTCTCTGCGGAATCATCTGCCAGCAGAGATATTTCGAAACCAATAGGACTTAGCCTTCAAGAAAAGAGCGTACACTTTCCTTCAAGGCCGGCAACGACACGCGGCTCTGCAAGAGCTGAGGAGGACGGTTGGAGGACCGCTTACGCTAGGTGAAAATCCTGCTGGTTTGCCGCCAATAGTATGAAATAAAAACCTATTGTTATGTAACATCCATAACATAGATTGATTTCAGACTTCATTAAAATATAGTTTGTATTCAATATGGTTTGATATACAGCATCACAGATGATCGTATATAAACACCATAAGTTGTAACCACGGGATTTTTGCTCAATATAGAAACTGTGTTTTGAGGATACGTAAGAAATTTCGTTCAATCTCATATTGTTTTCTGGCATAGGTATATTTTTTTTAAATATCTTTATTATATAAATTAATATGACTCTATTAATATACTTTTTTATACTATAGCGGACAACGGAGCCAGTGGGTCTCGTATATGGTAAGAGAACACCGCCGTCCATTGGCAACCGCGCCATAGTCCGCGATATTTTTGAGGGCCTCCGATAACCTCACTCAGCGAAACACAGTACGAGTATCGTTTCACGTTTGAGTATTCTGTGAGCCTGTGGTGTCACTTCGGACGAGCCGGCCCAATTCGTTCGGCCGCATATGCTTCAGCATGGCTCTCCCACGGCTCTAAATTTTAATTTAATTTCAATTCTAAGTATTAACCTATTCCGTACAGTTATCTTAGAGCGTAATAGGTTCAGAACTGCATTATGTATTTCAATGTACAATTTAAGCGTTAGTATGAAGAGGCTCTGTGCCTTGAAAGCCTTAGACCGACGGAGCGCTACTTGCATACTAATGAAAGGAAAACAATAAAATATGTGACTATCATTCACAATATTATATTATCCTCTTGTTATGCTTTCCTTCGTGTGTCATACCATTATTAATATTTAGTTATTTAGAAGTGTTCTATTATCGCGCATCTCACTCGAAAGGCGGGATTATATCAAGTAGTGTACTTGATACTCCCCACTAAATCCTAGACTCCCTATTAATCTCTCATTATAATTGATTCGGTACTTAGAAATTTAAACCTCACTCATCTACACTTAAATAAACTTACTGAGTTATAGAAATTTCAACGAGTAATTTCGTAATTTGAGGGTGACAAAACATTTAACTCTATTATGGAATTTTAGGTGAAGCGGGCGATATGAGTATCACATATCAAATAATGCTAGGTGTGCCTTTGAAAATTTTACATCGAACAATTATAAATATTTAACATTGATTTTTAAAATTAAATAGCGTTTTTTTAGGATAAGTAATTCCTGTACGTACTTACGTTAGTTTAGGGAAGGGTTGAATATTCTAGTTAGGTACGTTAACCTCGAACTTCAGAATTCATAAAACAAGTTTGTTCTAAGATATCCTAATCTAGGTATTTATATATTGCATCATGAACGTGTCTTGATTCCAAGGTGATCAACAACTACGCCTCAGAAAGAATTTAAATAACCTAAATAACTCGTAATTAATGAGCAAATAAAATATTACTTTCATTATCAATACTTAATTCTTCAAAATTCAAAGATTTTCTATAAAAATCATTATAAAATCTTACATTTAAGTAGGTAAGTATCTCACAAAATCATAATGCCTACACATGAAAGTGTCTCTTGCTTAAACTTCGTTATAGCTTATGCCAAACTAATTTTAAAAATTGTGTATTTTTAAAATTAGTTTGTACCTACGTTTTATAAGAATTATTATTCTTCATCAATATTATTTATCATTTAGTAGTACTAGTATTGGCAGGTTCACATAGTACGAAGCAAATCAAGCAAATTTCACGTAGTTATTACAATTCGTTGAATCCGTTGCTAGGCAACCGGGATTAAACTACAAAAGATTGTAGCACTATGCTCCAGTTTATAATTATGATTAAGAATATTATTTTGTTGGAATTAATGTTTCCTCCGTGATATTGTTTGTCATACAAGTAATTAAATTAAGTGCCATCATTTATAATATCTGTATCATCTTACAATCATAACTTGGTAAGTAACCTTGAGTCACTCAATTACCACTGTATTTAAAGTAATTTAAATTTAAATTTTACGTATGAACGTATGCGATAAAATAATTTATATCAATAGTTTAATGTTAACTAAAAATCCAAACTAATAATATATCTAAAATATAACATAATTTTAACCAACCTAAGTAATATAGGTAGGTAACCTATATCTGTGTTCCAAATATTTTCCATTTATCATAAATAATTTAAATACTCTTCTAATAGTTTAAACTCGTAATGGATATTTAGTGTGGATAATGACTTTATTACACTTGTAATTAAATATGACGTCATATACATAATTACAACAAAACTGTCATGATCATCTGACTATGATAACAGATTTAGGCTGAGGCCTATCAAGTCCACTGCTGGACATACGCCTCCCCCAAAGACGCTCACCTATTACGATCTTGAGCGATATGAGATGATTCATGAGATTAACTAAATGAAACGGTATTCTCTTCAAATTTTGGGTATCCATTCAAGGTAGAAAAAAATGTTAAGTGAGAAAGTTTAGGGATCCCTTTGTTGTAAGACAAATATAAACCTGTCGTTTCTACCTGTTCTCTCTAGAAGTTCAAGCATGAGTCATGCTTTGTAAAGTGACATGTGGCGTTTAATCAAACATGAAAACGTGTTGGTTAGGCCTCTGAACCCACTCAAATAGATCTAAAGAGATGTTATTATGAATTCATGTTTATTTTTACTAATTTAAAATAAAAATCGTATTTATATATTTTACATAGAGGATAAATAATGAATTTCTATAAAACAATTTTATATACAGTGTAAACTCTATATAACGACACTGAAGGGACTGTGCATTTTATAGCGTTATAAAAGTTTTCATTAAATTTAGAGAAGAAAAGGTAGATGCAAGACGAGCTAAACCAGTTGGTTTAACTTGTCTTGCATCCACCTTTTCTTTTCCTTTAGTTGAAGCCAATTGATTTCGACGCTGTAGGGAGTTTGTCGTTAAATCGAGGGACGTTACATGGAGCTTACACTGTATCTATACTTGTAATTAATTATTTATAACCTATATTTATATTAATATATTTATTAAAATTTACACTTTGCAATTATTAACAAGAGAAGATAATTATTTACTACCTGAGACAAAGTAACGTATCTACTATGACTCATTCATAAACCTCCATAAAACATTCTGCGAAAGGGAGACGTATATAACATAGTAAGAGCGAGATCGCTTGCTTATCGGTTGGTCTTTTTGTACAAAATTTGTTACGTACCATAAATTATGTTATTAGTCATAGAAATACGTTTTTTAAAGTGTATAATTCAAAAATTTAAGACATTTTAACTTATGGAAAGTGAAAACAATATAAAACATAATATATTTGCATTAAATTTTACATTGATATAATAAATAAATTTCAAATACCTGTCCATTTTGAAAATTTTTTACCCGTGGAAGAGCCATGCAGAAGCATATGCTGACGAAGATATAAATACCTATTACAAGTTGACAATATTATTTGACTTAATATAAATGCACAATGTACAGTCAAGTATAATTGCTATAAGTATGTTAATAATTGTATTACAAACTTTGTAATAGACATTTGCTGCTTTTGAATAGGGAATTCGTTGTAATTCAAATGACTGAGTATTATTTTTAACTTTATGAAGATAATGACATAGAAAACCGCAGTAGGAATAAAAAATATGAAAATAAATATTATATTTTTAGATAACACTGCGCTTGAGACTCTAGAAAATTTCAGAATCCAGTTAAGATGCGAAAAGTCACGATCGTTGAGATAATAAAAATACTTAAACCTGTAATAGGTTAAGGCAAACTCAGTGGATATAGATTTTATGTTGATACGAGTTTTTAACATATAATCAATTAATTAGGGTGAGTTCAAGTACATAGGATACGTAACGCAATTTAGGGGACGAGGGTTCCTGCAAAATGTTAAGATCTGTTAGAGTGGTTTCTATTATTATCGTTTTTTATTATTATTTTTAATTATTTTATTATTATTTTACTTTTGTTTTTAATAAAAAATGGTAATTTACTCTCTCAAGTTTTGGGTAAAAAACATAACTTGGTTGTAACGAAACGTTTAGGCATGGGAAGGGGGTGGGGAAGATACAAATTGGTGTAAATTTATATTATGTAATTCTAGAACGGTTCCTTACATAAACTTATTAAATTTTAATACAGTTATTAGTTTTTTTCAAATCATGTCTCGATTATTGGGTTCATGGTCTTTTATGTTTACATTTTAATACTAGAAAAAGTTTAACAGTAGAAAATTCAACTTTATCATATTTATGAGATGGTGATTTTGGAATTAAATTTCCAAAACAATTCGACTGAATACCAACGCCGGTTCAACCGAGAATACAGTTTTTAATAAATAGTTTTTATTTTTTTCAGAGTCAACATGTCACGGTTGGCTTGTATGCTTGCTTTAGTTAGCGCAGCATCAGCTCAACTCACGCTGGATGGAATTCGTTGTGGGCAACTGACGTGTCAGCTTGAAGAATATTGCTCTCCGGAAACCAATAGGTGTGCCTCATGCGCTATTGTTTGTAACAAAACACATCACAACTTTGACTCTGGGCTTTGTATCAAAGAATGCCAAGGTATGAAATTTTATTACTATTTTTATCTGTTGAGCAATAGAGTATATTAACATAGTTGACTACATAAGATAAATCACTATGTTAATTCTTCCAATTTAAAAATATTAACTTTAAGAGTGACTTGTGACTTTAAGTGACCTTGAGATTTATTTTATGAAAATGGTGACAAACGTGTAGGATACGCCGTCCTCCGTCCATGGACAACCTTAGCCCTAGCAGAGCCGTGGTTGCGTTGCCGGCCTAGGATTAGGAACGCTCTTTTCTTAAAGTTCCCCAAGTCGTATTGGTTTGGAAATACCATTCGTATTGTCCATATTGTGTACGGCACAACATGCCTTAAAAACGTTAAGGAACGACAAACATCGAGGTGATAACAATGAAACTTTGTATTCTGCTTCAATGTTCGATGAGATGTGTTGTTTATAATACATTCTGCAGGTTTTAACATATAAATACCGCTTAAGTGACGCAGAAAGCCGGCAACACAACCAATTTGCGGACTGTGTCGCGGTTGTGGTGGCGTTCTCTTACCATATAGAAGCCCAACCTGCCCCATTGTGCGCTATACCATAAAAAGCATTGCTTTTTTTAAAAGGTCTATTATAACAAATTCCCGACACGCTAAATATTTCATAATAAAAATAACTGAGACCTGAAATCCTTTGAAAATGGAAACATAATCCCATTTATAAAAACACGTTGCTGCAGAGAAATTTTAACTTCTAAAATTAATATTTTAGAAAATGTCCTTTCACATTTGTATTGCGCGGATATGAAAAATTTCTATTAATGCATATTTAAAAAATAGACACTTATTGAATTTAATATCGTTCATTAAAGTTGAGATATTTGACCTGATTTGTTCGAATAAAGTGAAAAAGAGATGTGTGTATGGTTAGAAAGAGAGAAAAGATCGACGTAGGCTGTATATAAGGCTTGTGGTCACAGAACCTGTTACTGACAAAGATTATAAGCAAAATGCAACCTACACTCGCTGGGCATAAAGTTTATTATTATAAACTAAAGGTATTATCAAGAATGTTTGTTTGTATAATATCGTAGAAAAGTGCAAACATCCTTCTTATTGTTAATACAAATATAACCTTCGTGGAAGCAATTAGATTCAGCTAGTGACAATAATAAAAAAGCCTTATTAAGAATATATCGATAATGTAAACTAAGTATTTAATTAAAAGAAAAACATATCCATTATTCTCTACTTCAAATTCAATTTTTTTTATTCAATAAGGTTCACTATTTATATTATAATGTTATTTAAAAAGTAATATATATATACAAGTTTAGACTGAGTTTAGATGACATTCACGCATATTCATTCAGGCATATATTTGCATACAAACCTAATAAGTCTTTGACTTTAAAAATTTGACGGAAATATCTTTAGAAATATGAAGAAAAAAAACGCTTTCGCTGTTTGCCCGTACACCACTTTAAGTATATTTTTGAAAAAATATACTATTAAATTTATATAAAAAAATCTATCGCCGCCCATGGACAACCGGGCCACAGTGTTGCCGGCTTTTTAAAACACTTAAGCGGTATTATTAACGGCCTCCGATATCCTCACTCCCTCAGCTAAACACAATACAAGTACCGTTTCACGTTGAGCATTTTATGAGCCCAAGGTATTACTTCGGACAAGCCAGCCCATTTAGTGCGTCCGAATATGCTTCAACATGGGTCTCCCACGGGTAGAGTTTTATGTCTTAAAGAAATAAAATAATTTTCGTATAACATCATACAAAACACTACTAGTACTTTCAATTTCATATATGAATGCAATAAAATACCGAATATTGTATACTATCATCAAGTCATATAATCTGTATTTATTGGCGCTAGAACTGAAAATTTTTAATTAGAAATTGTACTGAGACGGTAACTTTTTGTTCTGCAGTTCAACAAACCAATTGCTTATCACAATATTTATGTAATTACTTACTTTAAAACTTTAGTAGATGAAGTGAACCTTTTACATCGTCATACTAAAACAGTATTCTTTGGAAAAAAATGAAATAATGAGTTAAGCAAGGTGCGCAAAGAAACGGCTCATTGGTAAGGGTTAACAATACCTGTAGCCGTCAGGGTCTGCTGAGAGCAGGTTCTCACTCACACAATGGCACACGCACACAGTGAATTCCTTGTGTGGGTTACGCATCGCGGTGAAACCGTAAATGTAGTGTGGAGATGTGGCATATATTAACATAACATTCCATTGCAATGTATCAAACATTAATTGTATTATTTTTACATCGTGGAATTGCACCGTTACGGTGCAATTTGACTCTGTAATTAATGAATAACATATCATAATAATAATATAAACGCGAATTCTAAGTATGCATCGATGTTTGTTACAAAGTCATGCAAAAACGACGATTTTAATAAAACTTTACAATAATATACTATACTATACGTCAAAATAACACAAAGTATAATATCTATTGATATATTGTAAATTGGGCGAAATATAATGACAAATGTCACATAATACATAAGTTTTTTTATATTTTTTATAGTATAACGAACAACGGAGCCGGTGGGTGTCTTTTATGATAAGAGAACACCGCCGTCCATGAACAACCGCGCCACAGTCCGCGCATTAATTGTGAATTTTGATTGTGTCTATTACAAATCACAACACTTTTTGTTTTATTATAAGTAAAATATTGTTTTGATAACATACGTTATCCATTGCTATATAAATCATGTTATCAAGTTAGATTTATGCGGTTGTGGACTTTTTTATAGGAATTATCCACTTTAAGCATCGTTAAAGCGTTCGTAAAAAAGTCTTCGACAATTTTTCATCAACTTACTTGTCAAATCCAAATATATATTTTATATATAAAACTTACAAAAAACGTTCTTTTTTAAATTTTTTATTCCATATCGGACAACGGAGTAGGTGGATCTCCTATATGGTAAGAGAACGCCGCCGCCCATGAACAACCGCGCCACATTCCACGCATTAGTTGTGTTGCCGGCTTTTAACGCGGCCTTTAAGCGGCACTTTTAAGGGCTTCCGATATTCTCACTCACCCAGCGAATCACAGTACAAGTATAGTTTTATGCTGAGTATTCTGTGAGCACGTGGTATCATTTTAAACTTCTAAATTTATAAAATTTTATATTTCGAAAAATATTATAAACTTTTTGGAGGACATATTTTTTATTATTGTTTATATGATTCGCTAAGAATGAAATACAGAAAAAATTGGAACAGAGATTTTTTACTTTTTGTGTTAGCACAAAAGGCTCTATATCATTTGGATTTTCTCCTTTCATATAAAATCAGTTTTAAGTTTTATGAAACATTTTTTACAGGATACCTTTTGGATTTGCGGTATATGCTACGAACCGATGCAACTTCACCTCCGTCTGACATCAGTGGTATGTAGTATTTTTATTTTTTTATTCTAGAGCGGATAACGGAGCAGGGGGTCTCCCATATATGGTAAGAGAACACCACCGCTCATGAACAACCGCGCCACAGTCGGCTCATTGGTTGTGTTGCCGGCTTTTTACGGCGCTTAAGCGGCACTTTTTAAGGACCTCCGATATCCTCATTCACTCAGCGTAACACAGTACAACTACCGTTTTACGCTGAGTATTCTGTGAGCCCGTGGTATCACTTCAGACGAGCCAGACCAATTAGGGCGTCAGCATATGCTTTAGTAGCGCTCTCCCACGGGTAAAATTCTATATTGTTTTGATAAAAATTATAGTTATTTTAATATATTGAAATGTTTGAGCTAGCGTAAATAACTATTATTTTATTGATCTGTTATCAATGCTATACTCGTAAAAAAGCTAAGCGAACGTTTATCAACATTTTTTATTTAGTTAGCCTTGGAATGTACAATTTTGTGAAAAGTCAAAAGCAAATATCATTCAATCATGAATTATAAATAAATAATGTATAAGTAATAATAATTTAATAAGTAGTAATAATTTTTAAAAATATGTTAAGCTGTTACATATATAATAAAATAGAGTTAGTTAAAAATTTAATTAAAAATAATAATTGTTATACACTTAGCTTTTTGTATAATTTCGCGTTTTAATCTCTATTTGTGTGAAAATTTACGAGAATCTCATTTAAATTTAATCACGTGATGGACATTCTAATTTTCACGAGTAATTAAAAATTAATACAGCATATTGTTTTGTAAATTTGATAGCAATTTGGAAAGTTCGGAATATTTAAATTATTATTGACATTTGATGATTTCGGAAATAGTACTTCGTGACATGTAGTATTTATTGTTTGGGTGCTAAATTTAATATTTAACTTTTACTTAACGACATTTTCTGGTCTCAGGCATTGAAAACATAAACGTAGTAAGATAACTTAAAATTGAATCTTCAGTGACTTTAATTAAGTGATTATATTAAGTTAAAGAAATCGCTTAGCGTAGCTTTTGTACAGGTGAAGGTGAAATATGAAGAAATCATTTCAATAGTAAGAAAATGGTGGTTAATATCAATAAATATTTAAGTATTGTTGGCTATCCATGACATTGTTGCAAAGAAATTGCTTTATGCAACACTGTATCTATTATGACACACTTTATCAAAGAAATTCGTCTGGTTTCTTTAGAAAATTAATTGAAAATTTCTAAAAATCTTATGCTTATGCAGCTCGCTTATCTGGGTATTCAAATCGTACTTATTAATAAACTTTATGTTTGTTTGCAATAATTTGTTCGGTTTGATTTGTTCATCCTGTTTTCAGCACAAGTAGCTATGCAAATTATTTTGTGTATGCAGTAGCGATGTTAATTTCTTTCCAGTTTTGTTGAAAATACTATATCTTTACTGTGACTTTACATGGACTAAAATGCTCGACCAAAAATGATTAGATAAAGAATAGAAATTGATAAGTATAGTGTAAAAATAAAAATTTGATGGCGCCATTTTTATCTGCGAAGTCAAAATAAAATATATGTACAACCTTTTTTATATTTTCACGAATAAGCCAATAAATATTTGTGTTTACAGCTAGTGTAATATATGATTAATCTTATAAGATATTTTTGTTTAGGGCTGCAACGACAGGCACAGACTGCTTTGATTGTCAGCTGCGTCGCATTGGCCATTCTTTTGCTGGTTCTGATAACTATATGTCGTGGTCGCCTTTCATGGAGATACCTGAAACAAAAACTTCAACCCTCTAAGGTAAAGTTAAATTAAAATAATTATATAAAACATTATTACCGTAAATATTATTTTCCTTATTAATTTATTATTCTGACTATTGAACTTTTAGTTTTTCGTGATATTAAATAAATATGACTATAACTCAATACTTGAATTGTACATCTTGATGTATGAAAATCTATATGAACAATATGCTTAGTAATTTTAATGTCATGGAGTACAGAAAGAAATATATTGTTCATTTATATGTTATTTAAATGAAATATATAATTTAAAATATATAATATAAAATATATATATTTATATGTTATATTTATGTGTGGTTACCGAATCAGAATAGTACCACTCCCAGTCTTCCTAATTGGATGTCGTAAGAGGCGACAGCAGAAGCAGGTGGCCGCCCTTCCGAGTACAGCAGATGTT
>DWCF01000714.1:0-39842 GCA_018230265.1 Delias oraia | reverse complement strand
GCAGCGGGTGGGCGTCTTTGGGGGAGGCCTATGTCCAGCAGTGGACTTGAATGGGCTGATGATGATGATGATGATGAAGTTAACCTAACAGTTAGGGAAATATTAGGCCGCCCCAAGCACTATTACGCGAACCTTTGTCCATTTACCAGTGCCAGTGACCACGTCTAGTCAGACTAGATTCTTCTAACTATTATGTACAGACAAAATAATAATAATTTTTTTATGTGTTAGTTTCAAAAATAAAATAGTTTAAAGAAAAGAATTCTATTAAAAATAATTGAAAAAACCACCAAATTCAATGTATGAATCAAAAATTATGATACTTTACATCGTCCCAAATATTATGGTAATAAATAGTCTAGGCATTTAACTCTTACGATATTACATAACAGTATATAATCACGCAGAAAATCTCGAATTTAAATTATTAATTCCTTTGATTAAATAATTTTGTGCTTGAGGTTATTATATCTCCCGCCATCTTGTCAAAATTCGTCATTTAGCAAAGATATACAGAGCCTGAAATTATATGTGTGTACATATTTAATTAATGTGTCATTATAATTAATATTGGAGGTTATTTTCAATTAATATAAGTGAATATTTAAGATAAATTCCACAATGTTTTTATTGTATGGCAGACGACGGAGCAGGTGGGTCTTCTATATGGTAAGAGAACACCGCCGCCCATGGAATTCGGACGAGCCAACTCATTTAGTACGTCTCCATATACTTCAGTATGGTTCTCCTTCGGGTGCGACAGTGTCTAGACACTTGTTCAGCCACTGTCAAGCCTTTCAAAAGACCCAATAAATTTATATTAAATTATACATATTCGGACCGTGATACGAACCCAATACCTCCCGAGGTAGACTCATAAAACCACTTAGCTTCGAGGTTTTTTAACTAATTATATTTCTAACTGTTACATAATTATTACAAAATAGAAATATTCGTATTAGAATCGAATCGTCAGAGTTTTACGTACAAAGCAATACCATTTCTAACAATAAATAAATAAACAGAGCTTCCACTAAAATATTTAACAAAAAGGCAATTAATTCAGGTAAAGTCAGTACAGTTGCAATATGTGTAGCCATTAATTTAATTCTGTGTGGTCGAGACACTGCCTTAATTGTGATTTAAGAAGCCTAGGGGTGGCTTTTTGTTCTCTACCCCGCGGCAAGATTCTAAGCTTCAAAGAAATTGCTACAGTCTTGCCTTTTGTAACTAAAACAGAAATAGTTGTGCGTAGATCATGTCCTCTTTAATAAAGTTTACTAGTATTGTTAAGGTTTCAGCTTTTATATTATTTAAAAATGTTCGTTATAAGTTTAGTTACATGGATTTTTTGTACAACCTACTTCGTATTGCCATAAATAAAATAGAATAATATTAAAATCTTTCGTTTTTTACTTTACGATCAGCTACCTTTCCTCAGCTACCTTAACCGTAGCAGAAAGGTAATATAATATAACACCCGTGAGAGAGCCACGCTGTAGTATATGCGGACGCACTAAATGGGCCAACTCGGCCGAAGTGGTAGCACGGGCTTACAGAATACGTGAAACGGTACTTGTATTGTATTTCGCAGACTGAGTGAGGATATCGGAGGCTCTTAAAAATCCCGATTAAGCGGCGTAAAAAGCCGGCAACACAACCAATGCGTGGACTGTGGCGCGGTTGACCATGAGCGGCGGTGTTCTCTTACCATGTAAAAGGTCCACCTGCTCCATTGTCCGCTATAAAATATTAAAGAAGAATGTTTTATTAGAAGTTTATTAAAATCGTTTTATTTCAGTAAACAATGTAATGCAAAAAATTTCATTCTGTGATGATTACGCTAAATTTTCAATGAAATATTGCGCTGTATGGATTGTAGTATTCATAAAACGTTGTTTTAAATGGTTTTTGTTTTAAATCGAATATTTCATTCTCAAACGTTTTGAGACGCTTAATTTAAACTTCATACAGATACATATCTTTGGGGCTTATCCTGCCATCTCTAATCTCCCCCACCTTGATATCCCACAGTACAGCCTCCGTTTCTCCTTAAGATTTCTTGAATTAGCTTGACTTCATAAAATCCCTTTTGATATACAATTGTAATTTTGGAACGCCTTTTTATTTTCTTTAAAAGTAATTCGTAATAGTCTAACTTATATTATCTGTAGTGTTTATTTATTACTTTTACTGCATTACAATCTAACTTCCTGTCACAGTAACGCAACAAGTTTATCGTGGTACAACATAATAACCTAATAATTTATTCGATCGGTATATTGTTAATTACAACGTGATAAGTTTGAGCAAACAGTTCGAGATGGCAAGATATAATTAGGGACGCCTCCCTGGGGACTCGAGACGCGGTGTCGAATTCACTGGAGCGAATAATAAATCTGTTGACAACCTTCAATTTTGTCTCAGAAAAAACTTTCGTGCTATTCCTTGTGCAGTTAAGGCGACAAAAAATGGCATTTTGATACGAACAAACTAGCTTCTTGTATTGCTTTATATTTGAACTAAATTTTGTATTTTGGCGTTTCTTTATTTTAATTGATATGAATTTTTAATACAAATTTAAGAAAATAAATAAATTATGTATGTAGAGATATTGGATGAGCATCTCCTATCGCATATAATATGTAAGGAAATATTTTGATTATTTTTTTAGATTAATATTTGCAGACACTAGTTATTGGTACAATTTTATTAGTCCTTAACAGGCCGATAACGCATCCGAGGCCCTGTTGGAGATAGACTTGTTAATGGGCGGAGGACCACACATCCTAGTTGAGCCTCCTGCTGGTTTGCTTTACAATTATTATTTAAAAAGATTCCTGTTTATATGTAAAATCTTTTATAATTAATATGTTGTAATATTTTATAAAGACTATTAAAATAGTGTTAACGAAAAATGTTAACGAATCCATCAGTTTCGTTATGAGATTCAAAAGTCAAATAAATTGCCTTCACCATCAAAGCTTAGCGGTAGCAATGAAATAGAAAGGATTTAAAATAAAGTGGTCATATGTCCCCCTACCGAGTGCTTTGGTACAGCCTGCAGTAAAATACACATGCATCGTGACCGCTCGCAGCATCCGGTGCAAATTGTAGCCATAAGCTAGGGGTGTCTGCGTTATATGGGTTACACTGGGCAATCCATTGTCTGTTCTATTCAAACGTACTTACTACCTATATTTTTTTATTGTATAGCAGATAACGGAGCAGACGAGTTTTCTATATGGTAAGAGATTACTACCGCCCATGGACAATAGCACTAAAATCCTCTCTATTTTTTTTTCATGGACTATCGCTGTCGGCATAAGGCCTCTACAGCTTCTCGCGGACTTTTGGGGCGAGCCTTATGCTCGCCGAGAGATTGGTTTAACTGCGACAAGCCCAAGGGCGTCTCATGCGAGACAGGAACCTCGGCTTGGGCCATCCGCTCTATAATTGAGTTGCCGCTTTTATATGCCACTAGAACGGTATGATTTTACGGTCCACCGGTATCCTCACTTAAACTGTAAAACCGAATAAGTACTGTTAGCATGTTTCAGCATGGCTCTTCTACTCGCAAGTATTAAGACACTCACGGGCCCACTTTTAGCTCTTGTAAACACCGACGAAGTTGTAAATTTTTATAACGACCGAGGATCGAAACTAATACCTATCGTTTTGTGGTAGGCTTATAATGAACACTTAGCTACAAGGTTTGTCTATTATATTTCTGACGGAAAAAAAAATAATATAAACATTCTTAATCTAATGTTTACAAGGGAAAGAAAAAGGGATTGAGGCAGGTTGCTTATGGTTAGATGGGATAATATCTTCCACGGTTGTGGCATGGGGCAGAAAAGCTCTTAACAAAGAAAAATGGTGGTAGCTTGAGAAGGATTTTGCTAAAAGGCAAACAAACGATGTCAATATAAAGAGAATCAAAAAAGGGAAAAGAAATCTGTTTATACTATCTGCTTAATGGGTGCTATATATAAATTTATTCATAAAATTAACAATAAGATCCCATCACAAAATAATTATGTAATTTTTGCTTTAACCATGGTCGGTACCAAATATTTTGCACAAATATAAGTCAGCATATAAAAAACCTTGTTAAATCATATTAATACAATAAAATTAATGTGAAATTTTATTAAAATAGGCTGGTTTTTCCTGTAACATGACGAAAACAAAATATGAATCACCAGTAATATGTAGCTTGGATAACAACGAACCGTTTGTGTCGCTGGCTTAATGATAATAATGAGTAAAAATGTAATAAAGACGTAACATTTCGTAACATATGACTTTATTAAAAAATTTAAAAGAAAGCCTTTCTGCTTTGTAGGGAAGTATTTTTTTTTATCATTAAAATTCTATACATATTTCTTTTTTAGCTAACATTAAGTTTATAGCAAACTGTAACATCTGTACACGGTGTCTTTCAGACAATTAACGTAACTCCCAAATGAAAACTCACGGTCGAAATTCATGAAATTGTTTCAAATTGTTCAACCCTAAACGATGAAATACTGACCCCAAATTGTATATGGGACGATGTAATTTGCGCCTCACAGCCCGACCGTGAAGCCCGACTGAAGAATGGCCTTTATTAACCCATTTACAGGCTTCGAAAATCTTAAATATACTTTCTTACTAACTAAAAGAACATAAATATATTTGATCATTATTATGCTATCTAGATATGGATGCATTTAAAGACATTATATATTTAACTTAATTACACTAAAGATGTTAAATATGAAATTCTCTCGGAGTTTCATCATTCTTCAAACCATTGTTATAATGGCAACAGTCAATATTGCACGAATAACAGAATACTTTCTCTTCATCTGCTTTTATTTCATTATTATTGAAATTGTTTATAATTTTTTTTATCATTTTATAATTATTTTTTTACATCATGTTTAGTATTTTTTTAATTTAGACATACAAACTTAAAGAGTAGTACAGATAATCAGTTACTAATGTTAATATTTGTCAAAATCTCCTAAACTTCGCGGTGGAAAATAGATGAAATAATTCATTTCCCAAGCGGTGGACATAAAGTAAATAAAGTCTTAAATGTAAAAGTTTCGAGTGGAAGGATGTGTTCCCTGGGGCAATGCTGCTGGACCCCTGTTCTAAGTCATTTCTCTAAGACTTGTCATCGTTGCGGTATGTTGCCAATTCTGTTTGAATGTTATTATTTATAACATTGTTATTTATAACATGGTCCCAGAAAACACTATTTTACTATACACATTATGAAAGTACTATCATATAATTAAAATAGGCTTTGATTGTACAAGTTTATATAAGTAAGTATGTATATAAATAAATATATAGTATTACTGAATCATAAAAAAACAATATAAAATGTCAGAAATAAATTGTATTTACTATTAACATTTAAGAAGACGAAAAATAAATATTTTTCAGATAGATTTTATTATATTTTAATGTAACTTATTGATACTTCATGTGATATGATTGATTAACTGAAAAATGGTTCCTGAAATTTAATTTAATTAACTGTGTTTACTTTTTAATTTTTAACGGACGACGGAGCAGGTGTATCTCCTATATGGTAAGAGAAAACCACCGTGCACGGACAACCACGCCACAGGCCGCGCATTGGTTGTGTTTCCGGCTTTATACGGCCCTTCAAAATCCTCACTCACTCTGCGCTTGTGAGGTGTACTCTTACCATATAGGAGATCCAACTAATAAAAAAAAACATAAAAACTTAGTATTTCATAGATAATATGAAAGTTAGAATTAGGTTCACTTCAAGTAATAATATCTGAATATAAATATTTGACAGTTCTAAAAAGGAATGGCTTGTATAGACGTGAAACTACTTATATGGTTTGAAGTATTTATTATTTATTTGGGAATACTGGTCTCGGAGCGGCGTGGCGTCCTCATTCGGAATAGTGGAAAAATAACTCATCTCCGACGACATATTGACTTCTCACAGGAAATGGAGAAACCTTTTTGCGAATTGCGATGCTAAATGTTACTGCCAATGTTTTTTGACGGGTGATCATCTGTTGATTTGTTTAAAAAGATGTTTATTGTTTAATTTAACAGCTTTACATAAATCTTGTGATAGCAAAATTAAAAAATTTTTTCCAATATTGATTGTAAAACTTTGTTTCTTTATTTTTATGTAAATAAAACTTTTGTTTTTAAAGATTGCATTGATGCAAGTTTTTTGAAAGGTTTTATGTCGAGTAGTAACTTTACTGTGGTTTAGTGTAATAAAATATTTGTATTATATGTATGTTTACTTTAAGTTTTATCTGAAGCTCCAAGGCTTGCTTATATACTTTAAACGGAAAATTTGTATTTATAAATTATTCTATTAAGACCGGAAGTCGAACCTGGCATCAAAAATGATTTGTTTGTGGTGATTGATGATTGGTGATTGATTTTACAATCAATTGAAATTATCAAGGGATTGTGACATACGATTCGTGATTTATTTACAAGCCTGTTGACGTCATAGAATAGTACCTTATAATTGAGTTAACGCGGTTACCAAAACGCTAGTGAAGAAGTATCTTACAAGACTACTTGGTCACATAGCTCTTGAATTTGTCTTGATAGTTTTAAAATTGGGATTTTTTGATACCATATAAAGAATAATTACAGTATATTAGATATATTGTTTACTTCTCCTCACCTAACTCGGTCTATGTATACGCAATGCATTGTTTCGGTGAAAATGAACATAAAAGCAATCAAAGCAGCAACAATGCTCTGATAGAAGCCCTTTATTGTTCGCTCACAAGAAATGGTACTTTAACCGAAACGCAGATTTCAATAACAGTAGGGTTCATTGAATAGAGTTACCTCATAACATTTTTATTGAACAATAAGAGTATTTCCGAGGGAATAAACGCGATATTGCCTATCGAACGATATTTTGATACGCGCTTTTTATGTACATTCACGCTACGACTTTTATGTCGGTTGATTGCCATTTTGATAATTTATTTAGTGCATGTGATACACAAAACTCTCTAAATAAGTCACCAATGTAACTGGAGGCACGATTAGTATTTTTATTATATAATTAAAATTTTTATTTATAATTAAATTGATTTTACCTCAAAAATTATCAAGTTGAAACACAGCGTGAAAATTAACTTAAAAAAATCATGCCTAAGATTTGTTTAATATTTGTAGTTATAAGTCGAAAATAAAATCGAAAAATTGTAAATAATTGTAATAAATAATGCACGTTTAAATAAAATTGTGAATAATAACAATAGTTTTTATTTTATACTTTATTTAGATTGTACATTTTATGGTATAGCGGTTAGCGGAACATGTATTTTAACTATATGTTAAGATAATAGCACCGCCCATGGAAAACGTTGCAACAATCCGCGCAGCATATGTGTCAACATGGCTTTCCCATGGGTATTGTAATAAATATATTGTAGATTTATATTAATGTCCACTTTCTTTTTTTCTTTAATCCTGTTTACAGTGTCAATTCAACATCAATGTAATATTCTACAAAGTTATCTTAAGTGTGAAATTAAAAATATATCCTATATTTCATTTCACTAGTTTTATTGGCTGTAAGAACAATGCAAAGGAGTGTTATAAGTGTCGGTTGAAATAGTTGGAGAACCGCTCCGGACCCCACCTCGTTTGGGTTAAGTCACTCAGAAAGTACGATTATTGAGTTTTCATATCTCTCTGGTATTTGTTTGATCATAGGATCGAAGCGGGAAAAGTTTGTCGCTTATGATAGATCTGTTTTGTATGCTCTATATATACATTTATCGATTTATACTAGAAACTAGATGAAGGTATTAATTGAATAATGTACATGAAAAAAATATTTTAAATTTACAATAACACTACAACTGAACATTCTAACACTACACAAAATGCCTTAAACACTATCGTTTTTAAGGCATTTTGTGCCTTAAAAACCTCTCGGTACAATGAGCTGCCAGCAGGAATATTTCCAAACGAATACGAATTGGAAACTTTAAAGAAAATAGCGTACATATTCCTTTAAGGCCGGTAACTATCCGCAGCTCTGCAAGGGCCATGAGCGGAGGACCGATTGCCCCAAGCGAGTTTCCTGCTCGTTTGCCACCATTTTTATATAAAAAAACACTAGCCAATACCATTTACGACGAATTATTTGACGAATCATTGACGAATACAAATTAGAAAAAAATAGATAGTATAAAATTTAAATATATAATGAAACAGTGGTTATTACTGGAGATATATATAATATATAGTAGAAATGTTCCTTTAGTATCACTTTATCATAATTATATCATTCTAGTATTATATTATAGATTATTACTTAGTTAAAATATAAATAATGTTTAAATTAATTATTCAGATAAATTGAAATGTAATTTTGTGGTCGTCAAATTTTGCATATGTTATAATATAGTGATAATAATTTCACATATTTTTCTTTTGAATTTCGTTATTTTCTCTTCCAATGTGTTAATTTGTTTAAAATACTAATTAAATCTCTTTTATGACTAGACATTTGGGAAGTCAAATCGCAAACAGAACGTAAGACGTTCAAAAACATCTTAAAAACTTGTTCGTCTCTTGCAAACTCATTAACGTTTTAAGTATTTCAGTTTACAAAGTGTTAACCGTAAAAGGTTCCTAAAAATGGCATAAAGTTTTATTCATCTGATAAGGAAACTGTATTATCACACTATAAAGAAGATAACCTATGGAGTTACAAAATAAATTGCCGAGGTGACTTATAAATAAATTTCAAGATTAAGTATTATTATCTAATTCTACTATTTGTGGATAAATTCTTAAAAATCTTAAAGATTTAAAAAAAGCTCATACAATTTATGTTAAAAAAACTTTAAATGAACAAGTATTATTTTTTAAATTTTATAAATGGTATTGTATTTTTATTTTTTATTTTTAAGGGCCTCCGATATTCGCACTCAGAGCAAAACAGTACAAGTACCGTGTAGTATATTTTATTAAATTTAAAATTGTGATTGGCAAATAATACTGAAGTTATATTATTATTTTTTAATAAAAATAATTTTAGGAACAATTGATGAAATATAAGTATCGTATGCCAGCGGACATATAATGACATATAAAGTGTAAAACATATGACACAAATCAGATGCTTTATCTTTTCGCAGTCGGTTAGAATCCTCTCAAATGCAAACTTTATACGTATAGATTTTCCGTGTCGGCGAAAGTACGGAGGTAAGTTTATGGTACACTGCAATAAAGCTTCAGGTGATAAAGCTCGCGGTTTGTAAATTCAAGCTGCATTTTGATACTCCTTTGAATTATTTCACGGCTTTTAAAGTTGCATTGCGAGCACCAGATTGCCAGTTTCTTTTACGACTTGCGTGCTCTTAATAAAAATACGGTGCATGTTTAAGTGATGAATACCCACACTGAATGAATAGACATTTCTTAGTAAGGATTACTAACATAGTTTGGAAATCTGTGAAAATTAATTTCCTTCGAGTCGATTGAGAACACGTTTTAGGCTGTACTCTAACGATGCTAAAAATTTTGAGGAAAAATCACGAAAGCATAATATGTTATTTTTGAATTTTAAATCTTGGAATAACAATACTATTGCAATTGTTTTACTCAATGTGAGGCAAACAGATACGAAACTCATTTAGGATAAGGGAGTCACTGCCCATGGGCACCCTCCACTTGCAGCTAAGTGTACGTTGCCGGCCTTTAAACAAGCGGTATAGTCTGTTTTACTTGAGTGGTGGTTCGTAATATATAATAAGGGCGTATGCCCTTTTAAGGGCTTACGCCAATAATAGGCTCAGTTGTAGAAGGAAAAACTTCAAGGTGTTATGTTAAACACTTGTGTTCTACGTCTACATTTGAAATTCAATTTCAGCTGCAGATATTATTAATACAAAGATCTATTCAGAACAAACCCCATGATAAAAAATATACTTTATAATATATTTACCTCATTTAATAATTAAGTTACCTAATATTCTAGTTTTATTAAAGTATCATTAATTATAAGACTGCATTATATACTCGAATTTATCATTAAAAAAATCTTACTGAAGCGTTAATTCAGATCGGTAAATTGAATTCTATTTTCTTGTTTTAAAAATAAAATTTTGCTTTAAAGCTTTCTCAAGCTAAGTATAATATTTCAAGATATATAATTTATATTATATAGTATATACTATTTATTTAGGCTAAAAATCTCAAAACTATTATCAAAATTATATTTTGATGAGGTTTTTATGCTTGTCGACTTTTATTTTCGAGTGGTTTGATTTATATAAGGAAGGGTCCAAATAATGGTAAATTGTGTCCTACTCATTCAGAAAAAATGAATTGTTCAGACATAAGGAGGCTATATCGCAGAGGACATTCTCTACATTTTATTAAGAAGCTTCGGGGGATGGTATTTCCATTATTTACGTAATGTAATTGGGTAGACCGTCATCGATAGTGGACGGCCGGGCAGAATTAATTGAAGATAAATTTTCTAATGACATTTATTGTTATTTTGTTCCTTTTTGGGGAATTTTATTCCTATTAAACAATATCATATAGCACAAAACTAGTAAATAATTAAATTCGAGCCGTCTTTTTAGGTATAAAAAATGTTGTAAACCAATAACTGTACTAAGATCATTGGCAGAATGTTCTAAAATTGTTTAACACAAGATTTCAACGCAAAAACATATTTTAAGGGCCTCGTAGCTAATTTTTTTAAGTCTTCCACGAAACAGGATTGAATCCCGGTTCGAACAATTATTATTTAATTTAAAGTTTGTTCTGCGTTTGGTACCGGTTTAAAAATGAGCGGGCGAGTCTCTTAAACCTGTCACACTCGTGGGAGAGTCATGCTGAAGCATATACTATCGCACAGATAGTGGTGGCTTGTCTGGAGTGATACCACGGGCTGACAGTATACTCGGCGTGATATGGTACTTATACCATTTTTTTTAATGAGTGAGGATATCGGAGACTCTTGAAATTATGCCGCTTAAGCGTCGTCAAAACCCGGGAAGACAACCAATGCGCGGATTGTGGCGCTTTTATACATGGACGGAGATGTTATTATACCATAGAGGAGACCCACCTGATCCGTTGTCCGCTATACCACAAAAACATCTAATAGAAAGACTATAATACATACAACATTTTTGTAAATCGACTATTATATAGAAATTGTCTTTGCATCGTGTTCACACGAACTGTATTTTTCCACTACGAGACAGATAATGCCTATTCCCTAACCTAAAATATTAGCTTCTCATTACTTAACTATTTATCGTATAATTGTGTATAATAAAATACATTTCATTATACGCACAGACAGACACGACACAGGAGAGCAAGTGACTAATTTATTGCTCTCATGGCTATATCGTGTCACAACTCAAATAAACACTCGACACGAGTGTTGAGGTAATTCGACACTTCCAATATTCTTACCCCACTTCATCCCCACGGTGGGAAACCTCCTCGATCAATCATCTGTATTAAGCCTGGTCGACTCATTTATCTAATGAGTTTGTGAACATACTGCGAGTTCGACAAGTTAGTGCTAATGCTTCAATCATATATAATCGATTTATACTCCATCTTGATATAATAATGTTCATATTTATAAACTTTGCAAAAATCAGATATATTTTAAAGTTTCTCGTTGCATATATGTAAGATCACTTCAAGTAAATACTAAATAGATTAAATAAATATAATTTCAAGTAAAGCTACTGTAATGTTGTGAAATAAACAAATAAAGTACTTTATATTATTGAATACAATTATATACGACAACATTAAGTTTTTAACAACAACTAAATATTCAACCGTGGAAGAGCCATTCTGCATCATATGCTGACGCACTAATTGGTCCGGCTCGTCCGAAGTGATACGACAGGCTCACAAATACTCAGCGTTAAACGGTACTTGAACTGTTTCGCAGAGTGAGTGAGGATATCGAAGGCCCTTAAAAATGCCGCTTAAGTGGCGTAAAATTCCGGCAGCACAACCAATGCGCAGACTAGAGCGCGGTTGTCCAAATATTACGGGCGGCGGTGTTCTCTCACCATACAGGAGACCCACCCTCTCCGTTGTCCTTTATACTATTAAAAAAACTTAGGAAAAATCAGATACGTTTTTAAAGTGTCTCATTTTTGCAACAATAAATGCACATGATCACAGGGAAATATAATATTTAAATAAATTTCAAGTAAATATCAAATAAATCAAAAGTATATCTTTCAATTAAAGCAACGGTAATGTCGTGAAATAAAGTACATTTATTAACAATTTTTCTAATTATCTCCCCCATGGTAGGAGACGCTGAAGTCTTAGACGAATGCACAAATTGGGACGGCTCATCTGGAGTGATACTATAGACTTACAAAATCCTAGCATGATTTAACTTCTAATACTACTATTATAATATTAAAGTTTTAAATGCGGAATGGTTGTCCATGGGCGCTGGTGATCTGCGATATAATAAAAAAACAACTTGAAAAATATATAGGCCTTCTATATTTAGAAGGCAAAAACTTGTTCTTATGTCTTTAAAAATTAATAGGAGTTAGTGAATTGAAAATTTTAATGTTTCACAGTAAAGAATTTGCCTATTTGTAAAATATTCTATATTTTCT
Source organism: Delias oraia (assembly GCA_018230265.1). Taxonomy (NCBI): domain Eukaryota; kingdom Metazoa; phylum Arthropoda; class Insecta; order Lepidoptera; family Pieridae; genus Delias; species Delias oraia. Next base: position 27,174 of record DWCF01000714.1, on the reverse strand, counting down.
AACTATGATGAAGTATTAGTCTCTTGACAATGGTATTGAGAGGTAGCTCTAAGGTCTTATAAGCCTACCACGAAGCGAGAGGTATCGCTTCAAGTGTCTGAACACTGTCTTACCAGTCTGGGAGAACAATACTGACGCATTAATTGGGGCGTCTCATCCGATATGATACCAAGAGCTCAAATAATACTCATCGTGTAACAGTACTTCTACTGTATTTCACTGAGTGGGTTAGGATATAGGAAATCAATTGAAATTATACTTCTTAAGCAGCGTAAAAAGCTGATAACACAACTAAACCGAAGATTGCAACGTGGTTTTCAATTAGCAGCTGTAATCTTACCATAGAGAAGACAGGATTGACTTTTTTCCGTTATACCATTAAAATTAATTTATTGAATACCTTAAAGTTTTAATTGAAATCTGAAGCGCATATGCTTTCTAAATGTCTCAATAAAGTAGACTTCAAATGCGTTCGCCTAAATCCACTTAGAATAACAACAGGGCTAATGTCTACCGCAAGTCTCCCTTTACTTATTGTCTGCCAGGATTTGTTAACAATTTATTGTGCCGTGTTGCGGGTGAAAAATTATTTATTACGTCTGAGCATCTTGATGTTACTGAAGTGAGTCTTTCATACATATAAAACCAAATAACCACTTAATATAGCCTTAACTGAAAACACAGACTGTTCAAGAACATGACCAAATCTGAGAATAATCAAGATAGATTTGTATGCTGTCAAAGTCAAATATTTTATTCAATGTGTTGATGGTGTAATGAGCTTATAGAAGGTAAATTTTTCAAAATAATTACAGTTATTTCCCAAAATTGTGTTATGCTGTATAAGAAGTGACAAGAAACCCTCCGCATAATTCTATGTTTAAAATAAACTATTATTCGATAATATTTAATGGTTAAATAAAATCTCTGTCAAAATATATTGGTAGGCGGAAAATCATGACAGCGTATCATTAAATTTAATGCTAATATGTATACTTAAAATGTCTCTTACTACATCATATTTCATATTTTAATTCATTAAGAAGATATTGGCCTTTGTTTTACTTGCAGCGAATTTCATTGCTTGTAATATATTAGATCAAGAAATTGCGTTAATTGTAAAATCATGTCTAACTAATCATTTTATTAATTTAAGTGGGATGTACTTTTCACATAATTTAATTTTTAAGCTTATGCAGAAAATAATATAAACTGCAAAGTATATTAAATTAATTACGATGGCAGTGATTAAAATAACATTATCTTTTTTGCTATGGGCGATAAAGATTTATATTTTTAGTGATAAAATTTACTCAAGACTATTTTAGTAGCCGCAGTGGCCGAGCGGTCTTGATACTGTCGTACCCGTGGGAAAGCCATGTTTAAGTTGCTAATTCACTAATTGGGCAAGCTTTCCGAAGTGATACCACGGGCACAGAGAATATTCAACGTTGTATTAGAAACGGTTCTTCAATTATGTTTTGAGTGAGTGAGGATATCGCAGACCCATAAAAATGCTGCTTAAGCGGCAACACAAACATTGTTCATGAGCGGTAGTGTTCTCTTACCATACTCATGTGCTCCGTTGTCCGCTATACTATAAAAAAGTTATAAAGTACTAAAAACAGCGTTTAAATTACACAATTCATTGCGCCCTTTCCCGGGATTTGGCGCAAAACGTAACATGAGACACGCCCAACTTTACAGCCCGGTGTTCATTAGAACTTAGACTTGTATGAATTTTCATCAACTTTCCAACGTAATGAACACTAAAAGGAGGCAAGTTTGAGCGCTTCAAAATTTTAATACCACTGCTTGGTCCGGACATGCTTAATAAATTGGACGCGTGGAATCAGAACCTGAAGTTAGAAATTCAATATCCGCTCGGCTTTCGTTTTAAGCGAACTTTGTGTACTGTTTGTCTGGCTTTTGAACTGTCTTCATAATTACCGCCCTGGGTTACCGATATGCTCGCACGATTCAACTTGCGTCGGGACCGGGAAGAATAAATCTTCTTACAATTAAAATATCTATTTAGTTCTAAAATCTGGTAGTTTAAAAGCCTCATGGCTAAGATATAATCTATCGTGACGTTATGTAACTAAAATATAATGCAATTTTTAATCTTTTTAAGGCTAAGGGTTTTTGGCTAAGTGACTCGTAACAAAGCAATGCTAAAGCATTTGCTGAGACACTAATTGGACTAGCTCATTCAGAGTGAGTACTTATATTAATATATTATTAAAACAAATTTTATATTGACAAAAACATTAAAAATACGCATTTTAATTACTTAAAAATCTATATGAATACAAGTGATAAATCATTATTTACTATTATAATAGATATCATGACACATTTTAAATAGATCTGTTTGGTATTTGACGTACCCGACCCGAACTTCCGAACCTCGGAAGTGAGTTCAAATATCGTGAAAGTAATATTACGAATATATAATATAACATTACGGACAGAAATACAGAATTTTTTGTTCTATCATCTAGGTTCCTCTACAGCGTTTTAAAAATGTTAATTTCAAAAATTATAACAGTTTAATAAAATACTGATCACGATTTTTTTAATTGTGCGGGTTTTTATTCATAAAGCGAAAAGTGTAGGTTGCAAGTGTAGTTTCACTATCATATGGGATAATGTGCCTAACTAAGCACCCGCATCGTCTTATCAGTACGCGGACTGACTCTCTAATTTAGTAAAACCCACACAGTACACTTGCGGACTTATAATTTGTCCAGGTTAAAATATAAATTAAAGGGTTTTTTATTCCAACACAAACTCAACACAAAGAAATTTATCCCAAGAAGACCTGCGCTGACTACTACCAGCTATTAATTATAGATTAAAAGTTGTAAAGATGAAAAATTTTATTTAAATTATTGTTTTAATACGTTAAAAGAAAAATTTATGAGTAAATTTATTTTATACATTTTCATACAGAGATATTATGAAAAAGATTTTCTTTAAATACATATATACCAAAAATTAATTCTAGTATATCTTACCAATTACATATTAAAAATGACAATATAAAAAGTAGTTTTAAAAATCAATATCTCCGAAATAATTATTTTTTCATACTATTAAAAAATCGTTATAATTAAATTATTATTATACGACTTACGATAGATCAAGAAAATTAATTTTTGTATAACTTTATGTGATAAACTAAGAAAACCGTTCAATTTTCCTGTCCATATGTGTAGCACAAGTCACCTACGATCAATAGTCTTATCGCCACTCAAAACTTTATGAAACCGTTGTCCCTCTCTTATCTCTCAATGATATTACAAGATCAATAATAATGCGATTTTTGTATGGTAAACTCGTGTTATAATTAAAAAATATATTTAATAATTACTGTATTACTCTTAGTTGAAATTATATCTATGTCATTATAGACTTATTTATAGATTTATCATTCGAAAATTATATTTCCGCAAAATTCAAATCTTAAAAACAAATTAAATTAATCTTAAAAATCTTACCACGAAAACACAAACTGGCCTTAAGTTTCATTGTTCTAACATAAAGAATATAATCACTTCTAAATTTTAAATCATTGAACAAAGGCAAAGATTTTTCAAAAATTCTGCCAAAATTCCTTTTTTACATTTGTCAACCGCAATATAAACTATTTAGTGTTTTATGTCGTGTTTTGCAAAATATATGAAATTATAATGAAGTTTATGGTCATGAATTTAAAAAGTAAATTAGGGATTTTTTAAAGATATTTAAGAAGTTTCAATTATTTTATTATTTAAAAGAAAGTGTTTAAAAAAATACATCGATGTTTTTTTTACAATCAGTGCAAAACTACACGTTTAATTCTGGCGTAGCTATCCTAAGTCTGTAAGATGATATAATGATATGATGATATATTTTAAAGGGAATGCAACACAAAGATTCAAAATCTTCTAACTTAAATTAAGAAAATGCGGTGACAAAGACAAAGTGACAAAGTTTAAATTTTCTATTTTACGCTTAATAAACAGGAGCGTTTTCCTAAAGTTTTCCCCGGAATAAAGCCAAGAAAATTATTACAAAGTCTCTCGGGTAATTAGAGCGAAACGCTGCAATCTGCGGCTTTTACTAACAGTTAATAAAATTGTTGCAGGCGGCGTTTCCCAGGCCGAAGCCTCACAACCTGTTGCCGACGGCACCGCCTTCCGCCCATCGCTACTCACCTACTGCCTCACACTCTCTCGCCAGACCGATTCTCTGAAACTTATCCTACTCCTTACCTTATACATCCTCGTCTTGATACACAAAAAAATAACAGGAAAACAATCAAAACATATATTAATCTTCATAATTAATAAATAAATGAACATAGAAAAACACACAAATAAAATCGCGGCAAAAGAAATTCGTAAGGCAAAATAACGAACGAAGAGGAAATGTTTTAGCGCGTGCGGCGGTAGAGTTGGCGTTGGCTGGCTGGTGTGCTTCAAAGCCGGCCTGCCACCGCCACAGCCGACTATGCAATGGAAGCGGGTTGAACGGCTACGGGCCCCACCCCTAACGCATGCGCAGATACCATCCACAGTCGCGCATGACCGACATCCTACCCAAAACTGGATAAGTGACTCCTACCTCGTAGATATACCTATATGTATTATATAAATACTGCATTATATAACAATTATACATTTTCACATTAGCAATTACATATTTATCATTTCCATTCAGATACGTTGAGCTATATATCAATTTGTTAACCTAACAGCTTTTTTCATCAGTTACGTAACAAATCAATTTTCTAATGAAAAGCGTTCCATGGGAGAGCCATTCTGAAGCATTTGCTGATGCACTAAATAGGTCTTCTCGTCCAAAGTCCACGGGCTCAAAGAATACTTAGCGTGTAGAAATACGTGCACTGTGTTTCACTAAGTGAGGATATCAGAGGTCCTTGAAATGATGTCGCTTAAGCGGCGTAAAAGGCTGTCAACACAAAACGCGCGGACTGAGGCGTGGTTGTCCATGGGCGGGTGGTTGTCTCTTACCATATAGGAGAGCCATCTGCTCCGTTATCCGTTATACAATAAAACAATCATGTATGAAATAAATAAACTTTCTAATAAAAAGCGCGCTTTGTTTACTCATTAGCTACTATATTAAATAGCTCTCTTATACCACTAAAATAAGCATTGCGTAAAGAGGCTTCATAACCTTTTGGGAATGTATGAAACAGCGCCATCATTTCATTATTGGATTCTGGAAATACACGCATCTCATACGTGTAAGATATTCCGTATTTGTTATACGCAAAATCCACGCTGTGACCACAACGTGTCTCGCCGTTCATATCATGGATACTTGTGTTTTGGAACCATTGTATAGATCCAGACCTCTGATTTATCTTTGATGCAATCTGTCCAGCAACGCGCTGGGCTTTTTCCATCGCTGCTGTAGTTATACTTTTACTGGCAAATGGGTACAATATAGAATGCCCATCTCGTCTGATAGACACGTAAGCTTTCATATATTTTTGATATTTATTTATAACGTTGCTGATGAATTTTGTCTCGTTTTCAGATGCGGCAAAAGGCCCTGGGTACTGTTGGGAGAACCAATTGTCTGATACTGGACAAATGTTCCAAGAATCATCGAAATTTCGACTTATATCCACGCCGAATGCCATATTGTCCGTCATTGGTACCAGGTTTTTAAACCACGGCTCCCGATTCTGAAATAATATAGAAATAAACTTATATACTTCACCCGTGGGCGAGTCATGCTAAAGCATATGCCAACGCACTAATTGGACTGGCTAGTTCAAAGTTATATCACGGGCTCACAGAATCCCAGTCCGAAATAATTTATCGTGTTTCGCTGAGTGCATAGGGCTAAAGCCTTTGAAATTATATTATTAAAGCGGCGTAAAATGCCGGCACCAAAACCAATTCCATAAAAAAATAAACGCTGGTGATTCATGGCGTTGGATACCTTACCGATCTGACATACTCCTGTCCATCTGGGTTGGTGTAAGGCAGAATCACCCAGTTCACTTTCTCCAGCATATCGTTGTATTCCTCACACGCAACCAACTGTTCTATGATGAAAAGAGCCAGCATCACAGAATCAGTGCCAGCTTGTTGTCCAGCTTCTAGCAGTATCACTGGCTTTGATTCTTCCCAACTTTTGTTGGATGTATTAAATACAACCTGAAAGTTTTAAAATTAATGGATTTTGGTTTAGGTTAGCGAAATTTAATCATCTAACATAGAGATAGAGAGATTCATCGGTATTTTTTTTTGTTCTATAGTGGATAACGGAGCAAGTTTATTTCCTATCTGGAAAGAGAACACCGCCGCCAATGAACACCGCACATTAGTTGTGTTTCCGGCTTTTTATGCCGCTTAAGCGGCACTTTTAATGGCCTCCGATTTCCTCACTCACTCTGCGAAACACAGTACAAGTACCGTTTCACGCTGAGTATTCTGTGATTTCGTATTACTAGAATCTTAATTTATCCACAAATAAGAGTTTTTGAGAGTATTTTGTACCGCACACCATTATATATACAGAAGCATTACAAACCAATACGGTTTGGGGACCTGCAAAAATAGAGGCAACGCATCCGCGGGTCTGCTTGGGCTGTGGGCTGGTTGCCGGCCGGGTGGATTTATTCTACATGAGCCTCTTGCTGGTATAAAAAATATTTTAGTTGCTATTCTGTCCTAAATAGTTCTTCGTTCTAAATAAAACCGGTATATTTTTGAATGGTCATATTTTAAGTTAGTGTGGTAAAATTTTATCCGTTATCGTTCAAAATATGCATTTCTTGTGTTTTCATCTTAATTTCTTAACATTTCTAATTAATTCCAATTAAATCAAAACTTACTTCATAAAGAATTCTTTTTTCATTCGTGGAAGAATCATTGTGCACTTCAATTACTTCCCCACAAAATTGTGATAGTGCTTGTAAAAATATTGTTATCTAAAAGTTTGATGTAAATTATTTTTATTTATTTATTTTATTTTTTTTGAAAGGGCTAACCGCTGTCGGCATAAGGCCTTAACAGCTTTCTTCTTTTTTGGCCTCTGAGAAACCTCTCATGCACGTAAAGTTTTCTTCAGTCAAACACAGACAAAACAGCTACTTCAAACATCGAACGAAACAAAATATCACATACTTTGTTAAATTAATTTTAAAAAATCCATGGCAAATGATACTAGTTTTTATACACACAACTTGTGAGTCCATGCTAAACCTCTACCATCTATGGAAGTAATAAAGTATGAGATAAAGGTATAAGTTATAAAAACAAATCTGGATATGTATTCTTAATAGTCAAGCGAATATAACTTTAAGAAGAAATAATGGAATATAAGATACTGAGACGTAATTTTTGATAAATAATTCTTGAACAAAATCTAAAGTGACCTTAAAAATTCTTATAAAAAGTAAAGTAATAATATTTCTAAAGTAGGTAAAGTTATTGCTAATGTGTTAATTTTTAATTATACATTAATATCACCTAAACAGATTGTGTAAGTATTTTTAAGTATCCTGTGAACTATAGATTCAAAAAAAAGACCACTTTGGTGTACTACGAGAATCAGTCTGTGAAAAAAACATCGAAATGATAATTTAAATTTCAGTACTTTAAAAAACAAAATATATGTTTTTATTTTCTCTTTATATATTATGTTTTCGAAAAACTTTAAGTGTATAGAATTAGTGAATCCACTTTAATTAAATTTAAAAAAAAGATGATAAAATTATAAGAAATTCAAATAATAATGATTAATTTCCCATTCAAAATAAGAATAGTCTTTTACGGTACTCGATCCGATTGCAACATTTTCGATGCAGGCATCTTCATCAGGACCCAAGAGACTGTTGATCATTTCCTCATAACATGGCCGATTGTTTTTACATCTAGCAAACACATAAATCATTATTAATAAGCCGACAATTTATACGTACGCATGAAGGAGCTTCTAGATGTTTTTAACATTACTTTTATTATTAAAGATTCCCATTTTACGAATATCATAGTGGAATTAATTATTATTTAATATTCAATAAATTTCCATAATGTCCAATCAATTTCAATAGTATGATACCATCTGGAACTCTTTGACGTTAACTTATTCAAAAATATTCATTTTGTCGCCTTGTAAATATAAATTATAACTTTACATATATGAGGTTTTTAACAGTATAAATATGTAAATTTGAAATCAAGACAAAAATTTCTTACCCACAGTATGTAGCGTTTACGGAGAGTAAAAAATATCCTTAAAAAAGAAACATTTAACAATTTTAAATCTTATATTATTTTTTATCTACGATATAAAAGCTCATACAACCGGACATTATAACCGGAAACTTTAGATTTAAATACTGAGATAATATTAAACACAAAAGAGTGGTCACACACTTGCTTTCATCATCATCATCATCATCATCATCAGCCTATCAAGTCACACTTGCTTTATGCTTGCATAAATAATTATTAATAAGTAATTTATTGACCCCACACCATCACATTATCTACATAAATATTAATTTATAAAAAAAACTTGAACATGAACATAGACATTTGAATTTTATATTGTTTTATAGTGGAGCAGTCATGAATATCCTGTATAGTAAGATTACACCATCACCCACATTCCTCGCTTTGGTTATGTTGCCGGCATAATTGCAAGGGCTTTCGATATAGTCACTAACTCAGCGAAACCCAGTACGAGTACCGTTTCACGCTCAGTATTCTATATAGCCCGTGGCAGTAGCTCGTGGTATCACTTCGAACGAGCCAACCTTTGTGCATTGTCATATGCTTCAGCATGGCTCTCCCACGGGTGCAAATAAAATATATCAAAAAATAGTACATTTCTCTACATCTATCATGTATCTCAAACATACATAGACAGACATAATAATCTGATTAATGCTATAATTTTGAACATAGGGTGACTACTCTTTAATTATTACATTCGAAATAAGATTATATTATTGAATTGTTTCAAAATCTAATTAATGATGAAAAGATTTATACTGTCTAAAATGTTAGATAAATCTTTAAAAATAGGTCTAAAACATAACAAAATTTACCTAATAAAACTGTTATTATACTAATATAATTCTTCATAGCTCACTTTTAACATTCATTGTGTTTATTGTCAATTCATGGCAGCAGCGATAAACTAAATTGAATGCCATGAAACACTATCAACTACAATAAAAGATCAATATATATACAAGAAATGTCAAGTTCTATGTACATAGACGTTTGGAAAAACAACAGATAAATGTATCAATTCATTATCATTTACTCTTATTAAAAACACAGACTGGGACGTCGCGCCATGTGATAGAAAGACGGTCGAAGGCAACCGCTGGACCCAGATCGCTCAAGATCGTAATAGATGGGCGTCTTTGGGAGAGGCCTATGACTTGATAGGCTGATGATGATGATTATCATTCAAATAGGGGACTTTTGCAAGTCAATTTACAATTATTAGTAAAGCTATCTCTGGTTCGGAAGATATACCTCTACGAGAAGAACCAACAAGAAACTCATAGGGTTTAATTTTTTTCAACGCCAAATTTACAATAGTTGTTAATATTCATAAGCCCAGTTTAAAAGATACCCATTGGTACTTGTGCAGAAGTTTCCATGTCTTCTATATATTGGCTTATGTTATAATAAGCTTTCTTGATTAAAGTGCATTTTATAATATTCTTTCATTTACTTTCTGTAAGTTCAGGTATCTCTTTAGGGATTTTATTATTTAAGCAACCATAGTTTTCCAAGAAATTCTTTTGTCTTGTTTTAAATAACCTAAAATTAGATACTGCTATTTTATTTAAATTTTTAAAATTAGGTGGTCGCTTTTTAATTTGAAAGTATAACGTACATGCATTATGTTTTCGTAAACATTTGTAATAAAATTTTAAACAATTAACAAACAATTTCATTTCATTATATTTATCATATATAATCATTTTTGAAAATATGAAATAGCCTATAGTCACCGGAAATAGTGTAGCTATCTGACGGTGACATGATTTTTTAAATCCATCCAGTAGTTTTGAAGCCTATTCACGTCAAACAAACAATCAATCTTTCTCCTTATAATATAAGTAAAGATTAACAACCAAATTTCCACCAACCAAATAGTTTCCTCGTAGTAAACTTATCATAATATATTATCTAGAATTTTTATCTTGATAATAACCCGGAAGTGGTATTGGTGTGTAACCAGGGCGTGTCATTTGTTAATACAAAACCATAAAGTGTTTTCCAATATTTATTACAATTTGCTGGCTATGAAATCTTTTTTGTGTTTCGTTGAGAATTCCTTACGTATTTCCGTGCCAAACACTTTAAAACCTTCGTAGAATTGTGGTAGAACAGTGTACAAGAGCCTCTCCGGGAACAGGAATTCATAACCATCTGTAAGCTCCATCGTGTAAGAATATGGCACTCCTATCGCTCCAAATGCAAAATCGTCGCTTCCACCCGCTGCTGGGTACCATTTACCAGCGCTCATCACTCTAAAAGGCTGCCCACCAGCTCTTTCCACCGCGTCCGAAACCATTCTCGCTAAAGAATCCAGTTTATGCCATTCTTTTGGTAAGAAATCACCAGTGTAACCCCATGGGTACACTAAGTATTGTCCATAAGAATGCAAGGAGACGTATAATTTTATTCTCTTTCCATATGTCATCATAACATTTCGCACCATTTGTGTTTCTGGCTCTGAAAATGGTTTTGGTCCCGCGTATGTCTCTTTGTCGCACGGATTCTTGGAGACGCCACTGACGGCCCATTTGAAACCATAATTCCTATTACCATCGACGCCAAAGCAGTCCAACAAGCCGTTCTTGGACCGCGTCTTTCTCCAGAGTCGATTCTGAAGAAAATATTATTTTTCTATTAAATTAAATTTCTAGTTAGTAGAGTAGTCCTAGTAGAACGTAGGAATAAACAAAAATACAAAGACAGATTTTTGTTAATATATAATTAATAAAAATTATACATTTAATACTTCCTATATGATAAGAAACCAAAGGACGGATCAGGACCATACGATAGAACCATATGATCACATGCACTATGTATGGGCCACAGGACCATACCAGGACCATAGGACGATGGTAATCACCACTTCTCATGGACAACTTCGACGCTATTTAGGCTTTTATGATTATACATTTAACCGGAACTAGTATCCTTCTTAAAGTGAATGAGGATTCATTCACTTAGCAATACAGTACAAATACATAGTATGAACGCGCGTGCCTAAATTGGTACATTAGTATATATTTTGAACAATGGGAAAGCGATGCTGAAGCATATGCTACCCCACCAATTGGGCTGGCTCTTCTAAAGCAATACCATGAGCTCACAGCAATCTCATCGTGAAACAATACTTGTACTATTTTTCGATGAGTGAGTAAGAAACCGGAGGCCCTTGATACCACATATGCTGCGTAAAAAGGCGGCAATACAACTTAAGTTTGTGGCGCACTTGTCCATGTGCGGCGGTAATCTCTTACCATACAGAAGACCCGCCTACTAGCACTATACAATAAAAAATATAACCTTCAGGCTGGCTCTTCCACGGAGTTATTAGGGACGGTGATTACATTTTAATGGAATAATATCTTACCGCTCTATTTGTGCGTGTAAATTCATATCCATCAGGGTTGACAACAGGTAATATATACCAATCAACCCCATTGAGCTCATGTCTAGCCTCGGGATCACTGACCAGCCGATGGATCAGATACATGGCCATCGCAGGAGCCACCCATTCGCGTGCATGAATACCTGCAAGTACCGGCCTTTTTATTTAAAGTAAAACTTGGATATCTTAAATATACATTAACAAGACAGACAGTGATAGAATGTTTAATACCAATAGGTATTCATAAGATTTATAAGTAAGAGAATACCAGCGTCAATGAATATTATTGGATTTTCTGCGGTTGGATTTGATGAGATTTTTGCTAATTTCATTCTTCTGCCTTGATAGCTTGAACCCAGGCTCACCAATTTCAAAAGATCAGGGTGAAGTTTCGCCAAATACTCCAAATGTTCCTGAATCTATAGAAACGTCTTATTATTTATAAGTTTATCAAGTAACATATTTAACGGTATATCATAAAAAGTATAAATTAAAAGTATATTTAACTTTTGTTCAATTAAAAATGTTTAAAATTAAACATAAACATAAAATTACAAAGCAATGCAGAACAAATTGATTAGCAGAAGATAATTATCAAGATATCGATTTAATGAAATAATCAGAGAAACGAGAAATGAAACATTGATTTGGTTTATATAATCGGTTACATTATTTATAGCAAAGAATATATTTTCATATTTAATATATGAAAACAACTGAATTTATATTAAATTATAGCGGCTTTAAAATAAAACTTTTATTGATAAAATGATCATTATAAAAATAGCATTTTATCAAACTCTTTATAATTTTTCTCTAATGGAAACATTTTTATTACTAATACAGTGTCATATAACTTACAGCTCCAAATGAATGATAATTGAATATATCAAAGCTTCTGAAAACCCGTCTTTTTGGTACTCTATCAAAGGAATCGAATGATCTGAAAAATATCCTTATTATTATTATATTAAAATAAACATAATGATATATATATATGAAAAGATATCTAAAATAATATAAATATTCTAAGGTTATGTTTTGATCTAAATTAATCATTTTACAACGTTCCCCGTAGGATATCCAATAAAATAGTGATAATCAGTGTCTTTAGAGAGAACTTTGAGGTCCGAATCATTCCTTTGTAAGTTTTGCGAGACTTTTTTTCGCAATTATAAGGTACACTGAAATAAATTTTCTTGAATTGAGATTTTATGCAATCAATATTTTAAGCATATTATTATATTAACATATATGTACACCAATGTGTATATGTAAATAAAATATATTTATTCCATATGAATAGTTGGTATAGCAACATATAAAATGTGATAGATGTCATGGAAAATATGGATTTTTTTCAATAGGTTTGTGTATTATGTCGTTTTTTAATTTTAGGTGAGATTTAGTAAAATTTAGTTACATTATTTGTAATTAAATACCATATATGAAATTCAAAATATATTTTTTGATCAACACATGATGAACCCTATTTAAATTACAATCCGTAAGAAAATTAGTCTATTAAACGTTATTTAAGCATTGGTGTAAGCATTGTGATATGAAAGAGATTTGACTCTTGACTTGTTGTGTCCCGTAACTTAAAAAAAATAATCTATCTCTTGCAGATAACAGCAGGATCAATATTTGGTTAATTCATTTTAAATTACCTTAAGTATTACTATATTAAAGCAATTCTTTATACGTGCAAAAATTCGTGAAGTCGTATTTTCAGGTTATGTTATTAATTTTTTAAACCTGTTGCTTAAATACCTGCCATAATTATCCTTAACTATGTATGATATTCCTTCTTTCGTAACAAAATCTTTTAATTCCGACAATTTTTCTGTACGTAACAAAACATCTGTAGTGTCGTTTAAGATTCGGCTTCGCTTAAGGATTTCTATATTTGGCACACTTAATTCAATATCTCGAAGAAATTCAATTTGTGAACTTGAAGTTGGGAATAGCTGTATTAAAGAGTAGCTGAAAATGTATATATTTATAAAAAAAGCTTTTTAATCGTGTAAATAATAACTTCGTAGTATATTTTGTCTTCTTAACAGTAATTGATAGAAATATATTTAAAAAGATTGTAATATTTCAATTACTAAGTGTCCATAGCCGGTAGTCTTAAACGAGATCCACTTGCTCTGTTGCCCGCTATACAATTAAAAATATTGTCAAAAAGGTGATATTTTTATGTGAATCATTTGATAACTATAATAACTTACTTGTCATATTTATTGGATTCATTACAGTCAACTTGCCAACCCAACGTGAATATACCTAAAACAAAGATAGAAGATAAACTTAACCATAAACATAATTTCTTTTTATTTCAGAATAAGTAAACTGGCTCATCTATACGGCGGTCAGCCGTCCATGGACACCTTGATTTGGGCTACGAATGCGGTGCCGGCCTTTAAAGGAAACCCTATTTAACTATTTACTTTCATAATCGATGAGAAAAATGTTAATCACTTACATTCGTATACAATGTTACAGTACTGCCAGATAACATGATTTCGTAATGGTGCATGTTATATATATATCGTATATGGTTCTTTCAGGTAAAAATAAAGACATTTAACTTCCGAGCTTACAGCTGGAGGACATATAAAAAATAGTCCATTAAGGACGGAATGTTTGTGGGCATATTTACGTAGAAACGATTCTTTAATTTGTGGTGACATTTATCGTGTTTCCTTGGTTTCAAGTAATTGAGGTTGCCTCGCCGGATTTTATAGGGAACAATTATTTAGGGTATTCAATTATATTTTTGTGTAGTTGGACTACGGAGGAAACAGATCCACTGGTAAGATATGTTGTGCATGAACAACCGCGTTACAATCAAAGAATTGGTAGCGATCGGTCTCTGGTAACTCTCACTCAGTCAGCCAAACACTAGTATATATTACTTTCGCGTTGGCATTCTGTGAGCCTCGGGTCTTATTACTACACCGGCATATGCTTCAGTGTGGTTCTACGTCTTAAGAATCTAGTGCGTTAGCATATGCTTCAGCATGGCTCTACCACGGGTTAAAATATATACCTACCTACTGAATAAAAATTACAAAATAGAAAAACTTGAAATATATCTACAAAAATGTTTTATTTATAAATATAGTTGATGTTGCATTTTAAATATCATGTTTACTTCTTATTCAACAAAAATAGGAGTTACTAGAGTATTTGAAAGAGTCTATATATTGTCATATTCCCGGACCTTTAAGAATGCCACTTGATTGGCGTAAAAAGCCGGCAATATAACTAACGCGCGGACTATGGCGCATTTGTTCATGGGCGGCGGTGTTCTCTTACCATAAAGAAGACGCACCTGCTCCATTGTCCGCTATACCATAAAAAAGTAGGTACGTAAATGAAAATCGCCGACAGACCATATATAACTGTATGATATAATTTTCTATCTGGCTTCCGTGTACCAATTTCGAACCAATTGATATCATTAGAGCCACTCTTTGATCGTACTCTGAATACACGATAATTTCGATTTAATAGAGGTGGAATTTTTCGTTATAAATTAACTGCATCGGGCAATGTGAAGCCGACTATCTGTCATGCTTTGATATCGGCTTTGTACCAATAATTTGAAAATTAATTATCTGTGGAACTTGTAGTTCTTCTGTTTCAATTCATTTAAACTCTAATTGTTAGCCTCTCGTAATTTATGTTTATATACTTTTGTGTTCAGTATTGAGATCCATAGAATCAAAGGCTATAGAATCTATAGAATCAGCTAAATGTCATAATATCTAAATATAGCTATGGCGCCATCTAATTTAGGCAGTTGGTTACACTCTAGCGTATTCTTTTTTATTATGCTATAGCGGACAACGTAGCAGGTGGGTCTGCTATATGGTAAGAGAATACCGCCGCCAATGAACAACCGCGCCACAGTCCGCGCATTGGTTGTTGACGGCATTTTACGCCGCTTACGCGGCACTTTTAAGGGCCTCCGATATCATCACTCAATCTGCGAGTAAGTGAGCTCATTTCACGCATTATATTCTGTGAGCCCGTGGTATCACTTCATCCGCGCCGACCTATTAGCGTATGCTTTAACATGGCTCTCCCACGGATAAAAATAAATCTTTAGAATACATTATATATTATTGTTATATCACCTTGTGATTTCTATTGAATAAATACGTAGTATATAAGGAAGTTCAGAACACGAGTAACTTCTTAATAACTTCTTATCAGTAAACAGCTTAACCTATAGTCACGGGCTGTGAAGCATCGCATGACGAATCACCAACTATGGTAATAATTGTTATTTTCTTCTGTTCTTTATTATTCCTTAATTTTAGACTTAAACAATGCAATTCTTTTTTATTTTAAATTAAATCTATTATCCTTTGAACATTGCAATACGGAGGTTTAATATGTAACCTATAAAACCTATATCAATGCAATTCAGATTATATAACCTCTACATAGGTTATCTTAGACTTAAACATTGGTTTGCATGCAAAGAAATATTCTTGCAGATCGTGTTAGCATTATAAACCCATTTTAATACGATGTTAAAATACCATATTTATTGTAAATGAAGATATTATAATAATAGCACAAACCTTGTTCTAGTGAGTGGAAACTAGCTACTATAAAGGCTTAATTTGATATATGGATATATATCCTATGGTAATAAATATATGTATATATATATTTGTTATTATATTAACTACATAATAAATAATAGTTATATTCTAGTAATATTTTGCTGTTTAAAATACGAAATAGTATACGGAACGAAATATAAGTTATGCGAAAAGAAATAAAAACTCATAGCCATTATTCAATAAAACTGAAAAGTATTTATAATGAAGCATTTTAAATTGTTACAG
The DNA here is from genome assembly GCA_018230265.1 of Delias oraia. Classification (NCBI taxonomy): domain Eukaryota; kingdom Metazoa; phylum Arthropoda; class Insecta; order Lepidoptera; family Pieridae; genus Delias; species Delias oraia. The sequence goes on along the minus strand of DWCF01000714.1, from coordinate 10,636 downwards.
TTAATAATAATAATTTATAATTTACGCCCATCTTGGAAAGTCAAGGAAAATTGAGCATGCAAATTGCATGTATTTACTTAAAGGCTTCATACACACAATTGTAAAACTGTACAGCCTCTACTGTAGTACTGTCGAACATTCAGGGATATGCTATATTTTTATATATCGTAAATCAATGTTACATTCAAAAATCCTTAAAATACAAAATCATACAAATATTTCGATTTATAGAGGAAAAATATGTACCTAAATTAAATTAAAATTTAGGTTCACAATCAGGTTAAAATTTGGAAAAATTGAGGTTTTGTTGTTTAAAGGCAAGAGAACAAAACTTTTTTTGGAGATTCGGAGGTTTTTAACTAATCGAGGCTCGACTTAACGTGATTTTACTGTATATTACTTTTGGGAAAACATTTTTTTTGTCATTATTTTAAGTTTTGTTTTGGACTTTAGTATTTAACATAAATTATGTTTAATTTTCGCATATAAAAAGAACTTCCAAAATTAAAATTTCATACTATTACACACACAAACACACACATATACATACTATCGGTTACCGAGCACATGAAGCCTACGTAAAAAAAGGCGGATATTCTACCAAATCACATAAAAAATCATAAAAAAAATCTTATATTACCTAATCAAAAAGAAGATAAATACCGATATACTGCCTTACCACATTCATCTGCATTACGTTATTAGAGCGGGCTATGTCACACTAAAGTTCGCTATGTCTAATATGTATGTATCGAAAATGTTTTACCCATAAATATCTCATTTCGCAGTATTATATTGTGAATATTAATCTCTTTAGTAGGCATAATCTAAATTCGACAATAGTCTATCGCAATAACATCCAACTCGAAAATATTTCATAAAGCAGAGTATCAGAAACTTATTCGAATGGAAAATTAAAAGGTGAAGCGAAATATTTCAAATATCTCTTGTAGAACCTAGTATTGAGAAGCTTATATGTTCACTATGATGTAGCTTTTCATATTTTCACCACATTTCTGTCAATATGGCATTTATTCATCATCAACAGCCATAAAGTCCACTGCAGGACATAGGTCTCCCCAAAAGACGCCCACCTATTGCGATCTTGAGCGATCTGGAGCCAGCACTTGCCCACAATCTTCATGAGCTCGTCTTTCCATCGCGAGGTGGGACGTCCCACTCTGCGTCTTCCGGTACGCGGTCGCCTTTCGAGACCCATCACTTCGCGTTTATTATTTGAGAGAAAATCTTTGATAAAAGAAAAACTATCTCTTTGTAATCTTATTTGATAAAAAAAGTAAATTTGTGATTTCGTAAAAAAAATATTTCTTGTTTTAAAATGTTGTATTATATCCTTACTAATAAACTTTGCAAAATTTGATTCTTTCTTCTGTGTCGTTTTTGCAACAACAACTGCATGTTAGTGCGACAGTGACGTATTTAAGACATTGTTTTTAGTAATGCAAGAAATATAGATTACTTATTATAATTAGACCATATTTTAATGTTGATTCTGATAACTTGAGAGTCTTGTAGCTAAGTGGTTTTATAAGTTTACCACGAAGCGAGGGATATAGGGATTGAATCGTGGTCCGAACATATCTTAATTGAATTTATAATTTATTCAGTATTTGTAACTTGACACTGGCTGAGCGAGTATCTTAACACTGTTGTACCCATGGGAGAGCCATCCTGAAGCATTTGCTGACGCACAAATTAGGCCGGCATAACCGAAGCGATACCACGAGCTAACAGAATACTCAGCGTAAAAAACCGAAAATACAACCAAACTGCCGCTCGGTTGTTCGTGCACGGCGGTGTTCTCTTACAGTAATAAAATAGCAAATTAAATTTATTATTTAATGCTTTTGCGCTGGTTATTTTGAAATACTATTAATATTCCCAATATTGGAAAGCAGGATTCTACGAACGTGATTCAGAACCAGCGTGGCAGGTTAACATCCGGAATACATTTTCCTTAATAAAGTGAATAAAAGACAGATTTTTAAAGGCGATTCTTAAATTGATTAATTATAATTACGAATTTAGATATTATATACAAATATGACATATTATTATTTTTCAAATACTAATAGTCAAACGTTCTTTTTTTATTTTATTCTATAGCGGACAACGGAGCAGGTGGGTCTCCTATACGCTAAGAGAACATCGCCGCCCAGAACAACCGCGGCGCAGTCCACACATTGGTTGTATTGCCGGCTTTTACGCCGCTTAAGCGGCACTTTTAAGAGCCTCCGGTATTTTTACTCACCCTGCGAAACACAGTACCAGTACCGTTTCACGCTGAGTATGTTGTAATCCTGTGGTATTACTTCGGACGATTGGGTCGAATTAATGCGTCAGAATATGCTTCAGCATGGCTCTTTCACGGGTGCGACAATATTAAGACACTCGCAGGGCCACTATCAGTTTCTTCCAGAGGCCAAATAATTTAAAAATTAAATTATAGTCGTCCGGGCCGGGACTCGAAGCCGATATCTCTCGCTCCATGGCACAGTTTTAAAACCAGCTTCGACTCTCTGGGGGCTCATCAAGCCTACTACTAGATTTATTTGATTGTTGATTTTATAAAATGTGTCAAATATTTCAAAAGTTAATTGAAAACAATTAATATGTAAAATGATCCAGGTACGTTTTAATGTTATTACATAATTATTTTGAAAAGTTTAATTAACTATAATAATAAATAACTGATTTATAACCATATTTTCTCTAAATTTCCTTTTTTTGGAGATAAAGAGTAAGCTAACGATATAGACCTAGACCGTTATATACCTAAATTCTAGATTTATAATGTCCTTACATTTTTTTAGTTATTATTAAGAATAAGCTTACCGTTTATGAAAAATAAGGTATAAATTTAATTTATAATGTATAATCCAAACACGTACCCAACAAAATAATTAATCCGAATGGAATGTTGTCCATTTTCTTGCCACTGATACACTTTTATACAGGCAAAAATTTTAATTTGAGGACATGCGTGCGCTCACTTCAACTTGTCATTGCGCACTGTGGAATGCTCACACGCAACTCAGAGAAAGCCTTTTACTTTTTTTCCGCATCTTGATCCTAGTCTTTGAAATTACAATTGCAAAGTATTTTTATGTTTAATTTCTTTAAAATTATTCAATTTTCTACAGTACAAACAGTTATGTCTGTTTTACTGCTTAATTAATATTATTAATTATAGAATTAAATAGTTTTATTTAAAGTACACAAACACAATTCATTTATATTTAATCCGTTGTTGGATCATACAGTTATTTGTATCAACAATAGACTTAAATACAATAAAAGTACCTGTTTTTGTTTTAAAACTATGCTACAGTACCACTATGCTATGTGAACTAGCACAATGGTATTAAACAGAGAACAAAACATATATAGTCTATGCACATCAATCACGGTAAAACCTGAATGCAAAGCTAGTGAGCACCGAATCTCAGGGTTTAATGAACCATCGCGACACTGATTGAACGAAACCCACGCTTAAGCATTTCTTGTTCCTTATAATCTGATATTAGGTTTTGCCAACGGTTGTACTCAATTTTATCTATATTAAAGTTATACATAAAATAGTTAAAATAATCGTAAGACAACACAAACTTTCATATAAACTTATACAACGTCCACTAAAAATTACGTCTCTAACAAATAATTAGGTCGGCAGCGCACCCACGGCTTTACAAGGGCTGGGGGTGTCCATGGGTCATTCTCGTTTGCCACCGATAGCATAAAAATATATATTGAGTTGTTATACCGATAGTTTTGATTTAGCTTGAGTATTTGAAGTAGTAAGACATTCCATGTATGAAACTGTTGCGGAGTATAGAAAACACTTCCGTTTGTATAAAGATGAAACTGTTAACTAACCAAATATATTTCATAATTAAATGTAGGCTTTTATTTTGTAGGCTTCATGTAAAATTGCTAATTACACTACCTAGACACTCATATATTTTTTATGCGGACAACGGAGCAGGTGGGTTCTCCTAAAAGGTAAAGCATCGCTGCCTATGGACAACCGCGCCATAGTCCTTCGTTTAATTACAATGCCGTATTTTCACGACGCTTAAGCGGTATAATTTCAAGGGCCTCTGATAGTCTTACTTGGTGAAACACATTAAAAGTACCATTATTTCACTCTAAATATTTTGTATAACATCAATTAATACTATACAAATTTACAAAATTACAAATATGATGATATTTTCTATATAGTTTATATCATATATATTTCGTACGACTGTTGAAGTATTAATCTAAAAAAATTCAAATATATTTTACAAAAATGAATTCGCGATTCTAAGAAAACAAGACAATAATCTAGAATTTACTGTGGTCTTTAGTTATGTATTTAGTACATATGATACAGATCTCATATAACGGGCCGTCATTGTTAGCTGTTGGAGGCGAGAGCCTGGTCCCGCTATATCCTTATATTGAAATGTTTATTTCTGTACATAATAACCGAGAAACCAGTTTCTTTACGATGTCAACGCCGTCCAAACCTGAACTGCTAATATCATTTATATATTGTGCGCAAGCACAGGAAGGATTCGTTTTATTTCACAGATCTTAAAAAAAACTAAAAGGAAACATCTATTCGTTGTACATTCGGTCTTATAAGACATCAGCGCCGGCTATGAACAACCGTGCCACAATCCGCGCTTTGGTTGTGTTGAGGGTTTTTTACGCTTGGGAGATATAATTTCAAGAGCCTATGATACCCTCACTCACACAGTGAAACAATTAAAGTACTATTTCACGCTGGTTTTCTGTGAAACCGTGGTATCATTTCAAACAAGCCGGCCGAATTAGTGCGTTAATATATCTTCATCATGGCTCTCCCTAAAACTGGTCTCCTAAAACTGTTTTAATACTTTCAAAGTATACCTGTCCGTAAAAAGTCAGCAACGCACCCGCAACTCAGCAGGGGTTAGGGATTTCCATGGGTGCAGGACCGATTTTCCTAGATAAGACTACGGCTTATTTGCTTCCCGATTTGCATAAAAAACGTTTTTTTTAAAATAGTATTAATATCCTAATAAAGACAATCCGGCATTGTATGCTAATGAACATTGAAAATAACATTCACTCAAAACCTTCACTTTCTTTATTCTATTTTATGTCTGTTTGTATGCACGGTCAGATCGACGTGACACAATTTTCCGCGACTGTATCGCTTTATACTGTTCATTGCGGGTTCTATACATATATTTTTAGTTTTCCTATAATCATCATCATCATTTCAGCCGTAAGACGTCACTGCTGGACATAAGCCTCCCCCTTGGACTTCCATGAATACCTGTCAGAGGCGACCTGCATCCAGCGTCTTTTGGCGATTTTTATAGGGTCGTCTGTCATTGTGGGTGGACGTCCCACGCTGCGTTTGCCGGTCCGTGGTCTCCACTCTAACATAATAATAACTGTCGCTAATTTTCAAAAAATGACCATGATTTAATAAATAATCAATTACTATTCAAACAATAGTCTGTACAATCTTAATTTATTTAATTACCTACTTATACATCATATGAAAATATTTTTAAGAAGTGTTAAAAACTTTGTCTTTGTTAAATTTCACGGCTCACGCCTGAAAAATATGAATATTAATAATATTAATGAATAATACAGATGATGCTTTAAATCTGTAATGCAAGCAGCAATGTACATCAATTCTATCGAAACATTTCGAACAGGATATAAATAACTCACGCGCACAATAGAGAAAGTAATATATTTGCCAAATTTTGTATGTTTTGTTATGATGACGTCAAAAAGGAAATATTTACTATGAGGTGACATAATTTTCAATACAATTACGTTACTTATAAAACGTATACTTTACGTTTAACTTACTATGTCAACATACACATATATATTTTTAAAAATCTTTTAAATATTACATTGTTAATATATGTTAGAATATTAATTTATTTTGTTTAGTTTAAAATATAATATAATATGATTTACTGTTGGTTGTTACAGGCTTTGTTAGTAAAGAGCAAAGCCTCCTCACAAAGGCAATATGTCAACTATGACGCCTAAAATTGTTAGATGTAATAATGTTCCTCAAATTATTAAATTTATTCATTATTTATTTAAAATTTTAGCTAATGTGATAATTGTAGGCATAGGCCTTTCTGAAACATATGCTGACGCCGGCTCGTCCGAAATGATACTACGAGCTCACATAATACTCAGCGTGAAATGATATTGGTACTGTGTTTCGCAGAGTTAGTAAGTATATCGGAGACCCACCTGCTACGTTGTCCGCTATAGTATAATAAAAAATTAACTATATAAGATATTAGTAACTATAGTTAATCACAGTAATAAAATCATCATCATTTTCATCATTTCAGCAGTAGGAGGTCGACTGCTGGACATAGGCCTCCCCCTTACGTAGCCCTCCCTCTAATTTTATTTATAATATGTTGTGTAAATATTTTTTTCATTAATTATGGAAGGGATATTTTTAAGTTATACAGCTTCTTCACAATATAGTTAACTAAAAGGAATACAATTTATATAATTATTCGAGTATATCGCACCGTGAGTCATGCTTTCAACAACAGCAGAGTTCAATTAAGTTTTACATCCAATCGGCATTTTATTGGCTTCCATTGTACATTAGTGACTTTACCACGACAACTGTTTATACGAATCGAGGTTCTACAAATTCCAGACAAACAAAATGTTTACTTCAAAATGTTATTTGATAATAACATCAATAAAATATATATTAAAGGTATTTAACCCAATTTAAAACCATTTGTAAATATATTTAATGTGTAGAACAATTTAAGAATTTTGTGAGCACTGCAGTGGTTTAGTTTTTCGAGATGCTTTAATAATGCCTTGGCTACCGAGTTCGACTACCGGTCAAAATAGAATTTATAAGTTTAGTCTTTTGAAGGGCGTAACAGTAGCTAGGGCAAAACTTATAACACTGCCTTCCAAGTGGCAAAGCCAAGCTAAAATAATAATGTTATACCTATATAGTAAGTGATACTACTTAAACCTGCAACACAACTGCGTGTATTGTGCTGTGATTGTAAATGATCTATTATAAGTATTTTATTGCTTTCTTTGCGCTTGCATTGCGTTTGAAGATTCCTGAGTTTGAAACCTAGTTTATTTTTTGTTTAAGTATGTTGATAGCTTTTAAAAATAATATAAGTTTATAAGATTTTTTATTCTTTTTTTATATATGAACGGTGGCAAAAGAGCAGGAGGCAGCCAGGGCAAGCGGTCGTCCGCCCGTGGCCTTGCAGAGCCGCGGGTGCGTTGCTGGACTTTAAGGAATATGTGCGCTCTTTTCTTAAAGGTCCCTAAGTCGTATTGGGTTGGAAATACCTCTGCTGTCAGCTGATTCCACAGATAGGTGGTGCGTGGCACAGAATGCCTTAAAAACGCTCAGTTGTGGAACGTCAAACATCGCGGTGAAAGCGATGAAACTGAATTCTACCTCGATGTATGATGGTGAACATGACATTCTAACTGATTTGTGGTCAACAATAATAAAAAACTAAATTAATTATAATTATGTATCAGTTTCGTGTGTGTTCTTCCATATATTTTGAAATATGACATCGATCACTCGACTCCATATCTCGATGAGAGCGGACGTATCTAACAATTCGTCCGTATCCTTATTATATGTCTCATACAGTTGCATCGCTAATTCCAAGGTATACGGTATACCATAGATCTGAAAAGAGTATCTATATGAAAATTGTATAACTAATTTGTATCTATATAGGAAAAACAATAAAAAACTCTGACCAATAGAAAGACAATATGTAAAAACCATATCCGTACGGCTCCTGGTACATGGAATAAGGTGGAATAAGTAAATTGTATACGTATTTTCAACAAATTACGAATCTAATAAATTTAAAACTAATACTAAGAATACAATTTATAGGCCGTATTACAAACTAGAAGTTCTTGAACGAAGCAGTCTGGAATTTGGACGAAAAAAAAGTTTGTAAGCAAATAGCATAAAAAAATAAGACCCGACATTGTGTTCATGGAGAGTAAATTTAAATCACAGACCCTAAAAGCTTAAAAATAGTGTAGTTTTAAATTAGGCAAATCTTTTTTTAATTCAAACTTCTGACATGATTACTAGATCGTAAAAGATAATCGTGAATCATTATAAAGCAGAGTCGACAATGAATACTCAACGTAAAATGGTAGTTGCACTTGATACGGTGCTTCTATTGTTTCGCTGAGTGAGTGAAGATATCAGAGGCCCTAAAAATGCCGTGGCGTTCCATGTCGGCGGTCCATGGGTGGCGATGTTCTCTTGACATATAGAAGATCCGCTACACCATAAAAATATATTTGTTACTTGACTCATGTCAAGTAACAAGTGTCATCACTAGATAGCGCTGATTTAAAAAATAGGAGCAATACACCACACCGATTTGATTATAATAAACTATTTATTTGTTTTATTTTGTTTCACGTTATGTATCTAAAGTTTTGCTTTAAAACAACATCAGTCAGTATTTAGAAGACAAAAATTCATGCAAACTTCTGCACAAACACCAACTGGTACCTATTAAACTAGCCAATAGCTTATAAATAAACAAACTATTGTAAATTTGACTATAAAAAAAATAAACCCTATGTGTTTCTTGTTGGTTCCGAACCAATCGTAGCTTTATTAATAATTGTACTTAAATCGATTTGCCAAAATGTCCTGTAACAGGCCCTAGCCTCTTTAATAAAAAAAAATTGTTTTTTTTTTCCAAAGTATTTACAAAATTTTCGTTGCGAAGTCTTCCCTTGTGTTGGGAAGAACTGGGAATAATAAATGCTTATTTGAATTTGAAAATATATTAATATTTGTAATTATACGAGGTTAACCACATACATTTCCTTTGTGGTCTGTACTTCAAATCGTTTCTATAAATAACTAGTTTGTATGCATTTTATCTTCAATTTATAATAAATATATTTGGTAAGTGTGTGAACAACTATAAAATTTGGCTCAAAAGTTGTCAATCTATTGCATTACGAACATAATTAATGGGTTTTAATTAATATGGACATTCTAATCAAAGTGACAAACAAAAGTATAATTATTTTTTTTATTTTGGTATAGCGGACAACGGATCAGGAGGGTCTCATTTGTGGTAAGAGAATACCACCGACAATGGACAACCGCGCTATGGTCCGCGTATTGGTTGTATTACCGGATTTTTACGCCGCTTAGACAGCATTTTTAGGGCCTCCGATATCCTCACTCACTCAGCAAAACCCACTAGAGGTAACGTTTCAAGTAGAACTATTATTTCTACTATTATTATGTAAACAATTATAAAATAAAATGTGAGTTAAAATCTTATTACATTATTGCATTTTTGAAATATTAAACTTAACCATTAATATGTAGTATAGCCTTAAATCTAATTTAAATATTATAACATGGAATGCCATTATGTCTTTCTAACCTATTTTCAAAACAGCAGAATGGGACAAATCAAATCGACGTGAGTTACCAATTAAAATGTAATAATTATAATATTATCATAGAGAAAAATAAACATTGAGGTAGTATGGCGTACCTTAATATTTATTTATATCATTTATATATTTACAGGTCGACTCTGAAAGGTATTTATGGAAGTCCAAGGGAGAGGCCTACGTCCAGCAGTGGACGGCTACGGCTGAAATGATGATGATGATGATTGCATATATATAAGAAATAAATATTTCCTAATTGGAAATTGACCGCGGTTAGCGCTTTATTCTCTTTGAATGAAATGTCATGTTGTTTTGAATGCTACATCAAATTTGTAAATTGAGACGTGTTAATAGACTTAAATCGTCATTTGGTATTTGCAGCTAAGATGAGTAAGCTTAATTTAATTAAAGATTATGTTATTGTACCTCGATAAATAAAATTTATTTTAATTTTAGAGAAACAAATTCAAATTTTCAAATGGCTTTAAAATTGTACCATCAAGCGAGAGGAAGCGGGATCGAGTCCCGGTCAGGACAATTATAATTTAATTTATAATTTATTCGGTCTCTACAAGTGCTTGACAGTGGCTGCGCGAGTGTCTCAATAGTGTCGCTCGGGCTGGCTCGTTCCGAGTCATACGACGTTCACAGAAAAATCAGCGTGAAATAGTAGTTGTACTTGAAACAATACCTTTTCTGTGTTTCGATGAATTAGTGAATAAGAGAATGAGTGTCTTATATATATGAAAATATTTAATTGATAATTATTAAACCCACCGTAGATGCGTAATCAACGCTTGTCCCAGACACCTTCCCATACCAATTATGTAGCGTGTCTACGGTCACTGAAGTGTATTGGAAGCTTGCATTGCGCATAACTTCATCGATTTCGCCTTTTAGATCGATATACTTGTCATCATCAGCTTGTATCTCTGTGAAGCCCTTTGGGTAAAGAACTGCTTCGCCCTGATTTTCAATTCAAATTATTCATATAACATTTTTTTATAGTATATCGGACAACGGAGCAGGTGGGTCTCTAATATGGTAAAAAAACATCGCCGCCCCTGATCAACCGCGCTACAGTCCGGTACATTGTGTTGCCGGTTTTTTACGCCGCTTAAGCGGCACT
>DWCF01000713.1:0-39968 GCA_018230265.1 Delias oraia | reverse complement strand
TTTAATTATTAACAATAACTACATGATTTAGCACTAATAGAATAATCAAAAGCCCATAAATTTCTTTTACAAAAATCTTCGACTTGAATTGGAAAATTCTTCTTTTGATATCGGTTAAATTATTCTAGTCAATGGGTATCAACCAAACAAATAAATCACCGAAGTGCTCGATAAAACCGGATTCCAAATAACACACAAAGAATTTGGTTCGTCATTAGTAATTAGAGATCTTTGATTATATTCAATATTATATTTAAAAAAGACTTTTTTTTAACTTGATACATATAAGAGATATCTTTTGTTTAAAACAGATATAAGAACAACTTTGGTCTGTGTTTTTAGAGGTTTCGCGACAAAGCATATCACTAAGTATCTATATAAAAATTAATAAACAGATTAAGGATAAGGAAAATACAGTTATATTTTTAGTATGTAATTTTTATTAATTTATTAAATAGTCAGTTTATTGGTCTACAAAATTATAATAATAATAGCATGTAAAGGTAATTGCGTACCGTCTCTATTCACGTTTTTGATTGTGTCTCTCAAAATGGCGCTTTGATGTTATGGTAATTCTCTATGACTACGTTGTTTTAGAAATTGATTCATATTATCAAACAGGAAAGATTTATATTTAAGGTATTAATGTTTTTCCCATCAGAAAATTTTACTATAAGGTAAAATTATATTCGAACCTAAAAAATTATAGTTTGTACATAGGTAGCATCATATATAAAAATTTCAACTGACTCTCTGAATGATACTAAATTTGCAAAGTAGTCCAATTATTATAGTAATTATGCACATATATATACAAAATTAAAAAACTAATTAATTAATTTTTTTTAATTCAACTAATAAAATGTTTCCTCAACCACAAATCCTCAAAGTATGGTTGAGAGCATTAAAGAGATCTTTTTTAAATAATCTATTGGATATCTGATTGTAAGATAAAAATCTGAGAGAATATTTAAAAAAAAAGGTAAATACACAATGACCACAATGTTGAAGACAATTTACACTAAAAAAAATTCACTGACGTTATTCGAAAAATTAATGACCAGATCAACTGTGTTTTAGAAAAAAGAGCAGAAATCATAATTTTAACGGGATTTTGTTTCTACTTCTAATTTATATATGTAGAAAGATGATAGAAGCTTTAAGTGGGAGAGCCATGCTGAAGCATATGATGACACATTAATTGGGCCGGCTCGTCCGAAGTAATACAACGGGCTCACAGAATACTCAGTGGGCAACAGTACTCGTATTTTGTTTCGCAGAGTGAGTGAGGATATCGCAGGCCCTTATAATTGCCCTTTAAAGCGGCGTATAAAGCCGGCAACACAACCACTGCGCGCACTGTGGCGCAATTGTTCAAAGGCGGCGGTGTTTTCTTTCCATATTATAGAAGACCTGCTCCGTTGTCCACTATGTAATAAAAATATATTATAAAAAGTCGTTATCTGTGTAAGTTTTATAGGTTTTTATTTTATATAATAACTGAATTTATATTCCGAGGTAATAAATATTGTTTATTAATAAAAAAGGTGAAATATCAATTATCAAAAACTGTAACATGGAGGAAAAATAATAAACTATTTAACTTACAAATTACTTTATTATTTAAAAAAATGGATTAAGTAGAACAATATCAATACGCAAAATTTGATACAGCTTATAAGTATTAAATTTTAACTGCATAAAAATGTGAAATAAACGCAACATACATAAATACTTTACGTTTTAATTTTTCTTATAAGGCATCACTGCTGATATATGAAAAGCTCATAGAAATCTATTTTATCATGAATTTTGAACATTCCCGGAAATCTTTCAAGGTAACCACTTTTTTCGGATCAAGCTCTCGTTATTTTTCTTCATTTAATCATTTTAAATTATTTCCAGCTATTGCGACTCTACACTTCCGTCTGACGTCGGGTTTAATTGAAGTATTTTATAAAACTATACAGGCATTGCAATAATAAATATTTTTACAAATACATATCTAGAAGTACACACAAATAAATATCAATTTAGAAAGTCTAAAGTGTAGTATAAACAATTGTGGTTCGCATTTTAAACTGGAGTTCCAAAATTGATTAACGCGTGTACACTGTAAGGACGCCTACGATACAAATAGTTTAAGGCCAATGTGAGTCAGTTGGTGTCTGCAAAATCGAGTGATCACACGTCGTTTTTTTTTCTTTTCATACCATAAAACATATAAAACTAAGAACTTCGTTTGAATAAGTAAGTATACATCTTAAACTTCTATTTATCTTATAAAAATTGTTTGTATCCGGCAAATGTTAATCTATAAAAAAAGTCATGACTAATCAGCTATATTGGTTACGTAACAAAGATAGATGATACTTGCGAGGCTTAGGCGTTTTTACGACAAGTCCACAACACAAAATCTGATATTTGAATCTCGAAATTGATGAGTACTAATGTTTCCTTCCTCAAACCTTTTTATCTACTTCTGCGTTAATTCCAGTCATAAATCAGTTAATATTAGGTTGTTAATTGAGGTTTTCCTAATATTATATAAAAAATGTCTTCAACCAGTTAACTTACAGCGCTGAAACATGGTCGCTCACTATGGGTCTAATGGAGAAGCTCAGAGGTACACAGCGGGTTATGGAGAGGGCAATGATCGCTGCGAGATAAAATCAGAAATGAGGTTATCCGCAGACGAACCAAATTAACCGACATTGCCCGCTGTATTAGAGAGTTGAAGTTGGAATGGGCTGGCCACATCGCTCAACGAACCGATAACCGTTGAGAAGAAAGATTCACGATTGGCGACTACATACAGGGAAGCGCGGAGTGGGACGTTTCGCCTCGAGATGGAAAGCTGATCTCATAAAGGTTGCGGGCAACCGCTAGATCCAGATCGGTCAAGATCGCAATAGATGAGCGTCTTTGGGGAGGGCTATGAAAAATATGTTACTTAGTCGAGTAATATTTAAAATCATAGGTTTAGCTACAGCCACACCCACATAATGCCACTCTAACTAGCATAGGTTATGTTATTTTAATCACTAATAGTCGTTTAATTTACCTAAAAACTAAAAAAACAACACTCATACCTTAAATATTTTATTTAGATACAATTATTTTATCGTCATTTTAAACCGGCGCTCGGCGCGGTGAATCAAAGATATAGTGTTGTGTCTGTTCAGTATCATAGCTCCAAAACGAAATAAACGATCTTCATATAGTTTGTGTAAGACAAACTTACGTGATCTAGATGCATCTTATATATTAAAAAAATATTCATGTATTAATGAAATATTCTTATTTATTATTTGTATATCGGCTTATTAAGCTATGTGTAAGTTCATTTTTCTTGACATTAAGACACTGATTTACTACGAAGTGTTATAGGCAGATGCTTTAATTATTTGTCATCTAAATATAGTAAAATTATATAATAAATTGGGCGAATGACATTGACCTGAATGAAACCAATTCATAAGTGTATAGCTAAGCTATCTAGTCCAAGTTTTTTGACTGTGGATATTTCAAACTACTTATGAACATTACTTATTAATTGTGAGCCAGTTATTTTTAAAAGAATTATACATACTTCACACTGAACGGTACCTATGTACCTACAAATGATTATTGCAGTAATATCCATAATATTGAATCGCAGGTTGTTTATATCATGTAAGGTATTCGTATTAAACAAGCATGTAATTATTCTAATGTTGCAGTTAATATTCTAGTTCAATTAAATCAAATGATTCAATGTTATAACTAATTCTGTTTGCATATCTTCAAATTATTGTTGCACAACTAAATTTTGTACCTAATATAGATTGCCAGAATACAGTAGATATATCATTAATTATATTCATTAAATTAAATAAAGAAATTTTGATAGCAATTATTTGACAGGTTCGAATAATTTCTAATTGAAAAAAACATTGCTTTTAGAGATTGTCTATTAGTTTATTTACAGTGTTGAACCGAAACCCTCCTTGGACTGTTACAAATATTTCAAAGCAAAAATATCCCGAATCGGCCTTTCGACTTTTTCTTGAGTTTTTTGAGATATGAAACATGTGATAATAATATTACGTATCTATTTACTAACAACAAATATACCTATACTTGTTTAGGTTCAAGCATTACTGTATTACCCGATAAGTAATATTTGCATCCGTTTGTTATCATAATCGAGACATAAATATATTATCTTTTAAAGATATAAGAGAGAATCGTAACCCGGACTTTCTTTTATGCGCAAGTATATAAGGCACGCACAATTTATTACAGACTGAAAAAATGGCGGATTACAAGTGTACTCTTCAAGTATTGCTCGATAAAATCGCAAAAAAGGAAGGCTATGTTAACTATGTAATTGATATAAAACCGACTTCAAGCGATGGAGCAAATTTTACCAGCGCACTCTTCCAAGCAACAATTTCTGAAAATGGTAAATACACATTGAAACTATTTAATAAAGTTTCTTGCGTCGGAGAAAAGGTACGGTCTGAAGCACCTTTTCAGATTTATAAATCTGAAATATGCTTTTACAATGAAGTAGTAAAGTTATATAAAGATTTGGAATTGAAGTATGATATCCCGGAAAAACATAAATTTGTCGTTCCCAAATTTTATGGATTCAGTGACGAATATCTGAAAGAAACACTCGTGATGGAAGATTTAACAGCTAATGGTTATGAAATGTATGATCGATTCAAGACCTTTGACTTTAACTATGCTAAGGAATCAGTTAGTCAACTTGCAAAATTCCACGCGCTATCAATTGCTTCTTCAATCCTAGAACCAGAAAAGTTTGAGGTAACGCAAAATCTGAAAATGCAAAATAAAATGGACACTCTTTCTGAAATGATACAAGGAGTATTTAAAAATATATTGATATCTTTGCGAGATGAATTTAAAGAGCGTGTAGAAACATTCCTTAAAGAAATGACAATGGAAAAAATGAATAATCTGACTAAACCACATAGACGCATGGTTTTAGCTCACGGAGACTTTCGGGCCAGTAATATAATGCATAAATTAAATGAGGTAAAAAAAACAGTGCTTGTTACCAAGTTTTCACTTAAAAGAAAATATTTTAGCCTTAACAAAAATGATTTTCGTTTTTTCTAGGACGGCACATACAAAGCGATAATTATAGATTATCAGACTCTACATTTCAGCAACCCTATTGTGGACTTACTCTACTTCATTTTTAATGGTTCAGACCAGGCATTTAGAACAGAGTATTTGCAACCGACAATCGATCACTATTACTCCGAGTTAACTTCTGCGTTGAAATTATTTCAACTTAATCCTGACGAAATATATTCGAGAGCAGACTTTGAATGTGATTACAAGGAGGTTTGTGCTTTTTGCGCTTTTTGGTATGTTTTTAGATTTATATTGATATGCCAACATTGATGTGATTATATTTATATAACTACTTCCATCAAATTAAATTCTAATTATAAATAGGTACATCAAAATGACAAAATTAAAACCAAACACTATAAATATTAATCAAAATTTATTAATTATTATACTATATGCATAACGATTTTATCAATAAAATTTGTTATATCTACCCACTGCTTTTCAGGTACTACCATATGGACTGTTCATAAGTTTCATGTTGTTACTCTTAGTCACCGTAGAAAAAGAGAATGTGCCCACGATAACACAAGAGTCGAGTTTCGACGCCTTCATCTTTTCGCCGAATGAAGAGTATAAGAAGAGGATCAATGAACTTGTTGAAGATTTTATAAAATATGGCATAATCTAATATTATGAAAGAAATATGAGCATGTTATTAATTATAATTAACCAAATATTGTTAAATAAAATCATAATAAAAATTTAATTATGGTAAATGCGATTTCATTTGTATCATAATCAGGATGATAATGGCAATAATTATATACCGCCGAAGGTTTATATTATGGACGCTAATATCTCATTCGCGCACATTATCTACTATAAACCTTCAAAAAAACGTAATTCCCCCTTAAAGACTGGCAACATATCCGCGGCCTTGCAGGGGCTAGGGGTGTCGATGGGCGAAGGACCGCTTATCCTAGATGGGCCTCCTGCTCGTTTGCAACCGTTTCAATAAAAATCACGGGCTTCTGCTTTTAAGTAGGAGTAAGCATAGATCAATTTATAATCTACGATGTATTAATAATAAATAATTTAACCATGCGTAGACAGCACGTAGTTTAACCAACAAGCAGGAACGTACATAGCGGATAATTCTGCAAAATTTTATAAATCTGTTATTTCTAATGTCGAATGACGTCCTCTTTTTTGAATTACTCTTATTTATTCTAAAGTAAATTAGTGTACTACTTACGTAATTCGGATCTTAAATACGGTTATTTCAAATATTTTTTTTAGTATTGCGGAAAACGAGCAGGTGGGATTCTACGCATATAATAGAGAACACCGCCGCCCACGGTGCTCAACTGCGCCGCAATCCGCGCATTGGTTATGTTGTCGATTAACTCTAATTAATCTCTCTAAAGTCTAATAAAAACAATTTTCGTCTGCTCAATTAACTTGCCGAAATATTGAGCCAATAAATTAAAATAATAAAAATGATGTTTGAAATTTCCTGGTTGTATATTTTCCTTGATTGAAGTCGAGTAGGTATTAATTAATATTCGTTTAGTTTAGGTAAATTAGTTTTAGTATTTTAAGTCTTATTTTAATTTAAAGAGGTTATCTACAACCTCCGTAGATTTTACGCTGCAGAAATGTCTACCACATTCTCAGCTAAGGGTTACATGATCTTGCTTATCCTTTTAATTAAATACACCAATACTGTGTATTTTAATCGTTGAGGAACGAGTTTAGTCTAAGTCGCCTTTCATTCGAAAATCCTATCACAAATTCGCATTTTTGCACGGTTATCGATATTTTTCGCTTTGTGGATGCTATATTACAATTGTTTTTATGTTTAGTGTCTTTTTAATAGTAAAAAAAGACAAACTATGTATAAATTTAAAAAAACCTAATCACTTAATATGTTAACTTTTTTTACTATCTTAATATATCAACTATGAAAACTAAAATTATATAAGGCTTTTATTAAAACAAAGTTTTATACAGTACACTTTCATTTATTTTGTAAGGAATTATTTTCACATAATTTGTTATAGGTATAGTGCCATGCCGCTGGTGATTTCTTGAATCCATCTAATTGACCCCATCACCTAATACTGATCATAGGTATATCATAAATGCTCAGCTTACTAAATATATGTAGACAGAGCGTGACACGTGACTTTCCCAAAGCGAATATGAAATTGAAACTGTAAATACTCCTCTGCCAGGTCCGACAAAGAGATACATTAGTTCACTGACATTCAGCTCAACACGCGAGCCAACCCGTTATTAAAAATACCATCGGACTAACTTGAATCGCAACAGGAAAAATATTACCTAAAAAAAAACATAATTTAGCTAAATTGTTGAAATATTTTTATTATATAAATTTGAAATTTGTGATCTATTGAATTAAAACAAAATCCTAACGCCTATATCTAAAATATTTACAAAAATCTCTGTAGCTTAACCACGCTACAGACATTCTAGGTCTCGTATAGGCGCACGCTCAATCCAGTATATTTAGTAATGGTAGTCTAAATCAATGTTAGTTCTTCAAATTAATATGCAAGTTATTTCTTATCAATAAAAATTTAAAAATCTAAACATGGTCCCGAAATAAAATACCAAATATATAAAAAAGGTAAAAATATCCAAACAATTCAACTCTTGTTATGAATAAGATCGAATGCATTATCGATGTGAATAAAAACAACTTTCAAAATCTATTATAATTAGGGTACTCGGTAACTTGGATACGCTGTTGTGATGACGACAAGCAGGAGACAACAAAGAACAAGACCTTATCGGGTATTAGATATCTTTAAAATTTATATATGCATACAAAATCAAAGGCTCATATTACGTTTACCGTTTAAGTACCCTGACATTATAGAAGCTATATGACAGCATTGAGCATGATGTTTATACTTAAAAAACGACAAGCGTACATTCTAGTGCATCTACTACTACCATCGACTATAACAATCATGTTGGTCAACCCGTTATATTTTATGTAAACAAACGTTTTACAAATCTGATTAGAGTTTTCCATTTTCTTCCATAATAATCTCGATAGGATTTCAACTATTTTTAAATTTCACTTTTATAGTTGGTGAGTTTTTGATCATTTTATTTCTTTTAGGGTCTAAATGTGTTAATAGAAACAGCTACTATTGGACATTCGTTAAGACTCGCATCGAACTTAATATAGGAGAATTGAGAAGCTGGTTAATACAATTATGTTACTGAAAAGTTCAAACTTTATTTAGTCTCATTTTTATACTGAAAAAAATTCAACTTTACGACAGCAGTATGAAAACTAGCAACAGAATTTATATCCATGTAAATGCGTTGTTTAGATTTTTATTTGAATTATCTCAGAATACTCCTAAGTGACACGCCGTCATTCACTCCTGAATGACGGCGTGTCATCTAAGAATTTTCTAAAGAAATGGGTGCACATGGAATAAAATTTAAATACTTATAAGAAAACATTATTTATACAAAAGCTATTTAAGAGATAGGTAATAGAAAAAAATCGTTCGCAGTAAAGCCCGTGTCTTGGAAAACAATTCATTTCGCCTACAAATATATTTTATCTAGTGTTAATCATTGGAATAGAATGTGTATTTTTTCATCGTCTGGCTAATTCATATTCTTAGCATAATTGATTCAATATAAACTGTAATAGAAACTTCTACTCTAACTCTTACAATTACAATGTCTTTAATTTCATCTACTTTTCACATTATATATTTGTAATAAATAACGCATCACATCTAAAAAGAGAATATATTACCAGCATTTAATAACAATGTAGTCCATTGTTTTGCACGTGTAGAAGATCGTGAAATGCCTAAAAGCCACGATCGACAGTATTATTATGTATTCATCAAAACGTTACGGTTAATTTCAATCATTAGGAACGTCTGATGTTTCGTAATAGTATAATCGAAAAACCATCAACGAGTTAACATAAGGAAAATGATGGATGCTGCTTATATTTCAAAAGACACGCTTGTGAAAATATAATCGTTCGAATCGATATAATACACCTATAAATTGTATATAACAGATATATATTAATATCCAAATGAATATTAATGCAAATTAAAACGTTTTGAACTTTACATTAAATTATGAGCGACAATTTCAATTGTCTTGATCGTTGAAAAATAAATAGTTTAATCAAAAAATTCATAATTTAAAACCAGTTTTACAGACAGTTTAAATTAAACATGCGGATAAATGAAATATATTATATTTGACTAATTTCAGCATGGTAAACGATCTACACGAAAGCACTACATTTTATTTTATACTGTACGATTCCTTATGTTCACTGTAAATATACGCTTTTACGATGCGACAGTGCTTATTATTTAGCTCTGGGCAACTTAAACGATTTTGTTCACATAGATCATAGAGATTCGTGAAAACCCTACACGATATGACAATTTCAGTACTTATAAATATTCATCATAAGAGGATATATGGTCAAACATATTTTATATCAAAACTTTAAGAAAGTATAACTTTATCTCGTCTATGTAAGTTTAACCAAGTTTATTAAATTTTAGTAACTAAATTTCTTGAATTATATTTAGAATTTCTTTAGTTATATTCAAAGAGCAAGAATGTTGTGTAAAAACTTATGAAAACCATAATTAGCAATATATTACAATACCGACACATTTCTCCGTTTTTGTTCCTTTTTATTACATTTGATCAATTAGTTTCCACGGGATCAGAATTACAAAACACGTGCGGAACTTCAGCTAGCAAGTTACGGAGACAAGAATAACAACAACTTACTTTAACATCAATCTCTAGCTTATTTGTTTTGTTAGTATTATTATTTTATTAACTGTATCTTTCAAGAAAAAGAAGATACCTTAAACTATAGAAAATAAATGCGGCTTAAAAATATCTTGTGAAAAATCTAATTTCATTATTTAATTCTTAACAAAATTCTTGCAAAATTCTGCAACTACATTTTAGATAACACTTTAGACACAATGAACACAGCTAATATATTTTACTAATAAAATCATATATAATCTTGATTAATATATCCCTAGAATTTTATAACAATCGCTTTTAAATTACAAACATTTCGTTGCTTAAACCATCAAAAAGCAACCAAAATTTCACGCGTGGGGGGTGATATTATATTTTTATAATTAGACATAAATTAAAAATTTACGAGAAATTATATTTCGAAATAATTGTAGCTGTGTATACGGCGGGCTAAGGAGCGCAGTGAAATGAAGCCTTTTCTTTGAAGCGCATTAGCAGCATAAAGTTTTACAAACCGTAACGAACATAAATGTTTAAAGCTGCAAATACATGGTCTGAACTCCTTTAGAGTTGTGTTACATTTTTATTGATAGTTATTAGGTGATAGATGATCAGAGATAATACCCGCGCATTGTCAGTCAAATTATCCATCACATCACATTTTATTTTAAAAAATGTTCATAATGTTTACATTAATATTTAAATAATATATTCGATAGTTAATAATATAGCATATGCTATATTAAATGGTTATTGCACAAGGTAAAGAATTCCTGTAATAAAATCTCATAGAAATATTTTCTCATCAGTATAAAGGAACAAAAGAAAACAAAGAAAAATGTAATGTATGGACACCTTAGCGTTTCCTTTATTAATATAATTATATCTATATTATATATAGCTTTAAATACACATATACACTTCAACGTCGAGAAATAATATATTAATTACTATTATTGAAAGATACATTGTTTTCATAACAGACAAGGATCAATCGGGCCACGCGGATTTTGCTTAATTAACATAAATACTGACAATTCTACGCTGATAACAAAATACGCGTACAATGTTGAAAACCTGACTCTGGCAACCCTGACTAAAATGACTTCCACGGGACCCGAATTCAAACAACAGCGCCTAAGAAAGAGATAACAACATTAGGATAGTACCCATAAACACGTCGGTATTCAATAGTTACAAAGTTACAATTATTATCCTAACCACTAAGCTTGCAGAGACACAATGCTTGTCCGAAACAATACCGTAGCTATCATAAGCGATTAATAGGTTTTTGGTGGTCGTGTCTCAGCAAGCGTGCAATACTAATATAGTTATTGTACCAGACGGCTTACGGCCCGTGCGCACATAAGCGTGATCTACATAGCCATAAAGCTACAGCCGAACATTATTTAGGCAGCACCTTTTATCACTCCATCTGCACGGAAATTGAACTTTCTACCGAAAACATCAAAGCCTAAATTAATAAATAAAAGTTCTTTGGTATTCAGACTCTTCTCCTATTGATTAACAGACTGCGACAATCCTTAGTGAGTACGGTATCAATTTAGATAATCATATAAATCGACCATTAAGCGATAAAGGTGCTGCCTGGTCGGCGTGAAAATACTACCATTCTGGTAATAAGACAACATTAACATAGTGAACGCATATAGACTATAATTATCCACAGCTTATAATTAGCGAGATTAACGATTATTATTATATTACTGGGAGACTCGGCATTTACAACGGCTTACAACTACTCCATGACAATAGATAAAATATAACAAAGCTATAGTTTATCAGATATCTTATGTTTTGGATATGATATTGATGATATATGTTTTTTATTAATGATAACAACTAAGCAGTATAATTATAACAAATTAAATTAAGCCTTTCAGAATGCAGTTTCATAACCGAGAACCCGATAACTTGTTTCTTTTACCACATACGGCACCACCGTTACCGAATGCCAACTTTCAATAATTTCGATTCTTTATGTTAAGTTTAAATCGTTTCAAACCGTGTCATTTTAAACAGCGGCCTTAATACAACAATATTCTCCAAAAAAAAAATCTTCTTGTGTATTAAAACAACGTATAAGTATTACAAATGATGAATAAAAACTAATAATAAAAGCCTTAAATTCGTTGATGATAAATAAAGAAAAGAGCGTCAGATAAATCCGCACAAAAACAGGTACATACATGAAGTTAACCTTGCTTCTCTATAATACAATAAGCACACGAGATTATTTAATAAAATATTCGTGGGTATATGTCATTGATGTTTTAAAACATTTTCATCAATGTTTTAAGAATAATTTGACGTTAATGTAAAACAAAATAGTTTTTTGATGAACTGACGTAACATCTATGTTCACGATTCACATTATTATACGAAGATTCTTAACAAATCAAAGGAATTCAACAAGTACAAATTATTATATACAAAATTATTATAATATTACTAATTATGGAATTGTTCATCGTCAGACAAATGATACAGACAACGTAATATTAATTTATTTCTTATATTTTCCATTGGCCTGGTCAAATGTTATACGAAAGTCAACAATAATTTTATATAAGTAGATACTATATATGCTACTAAAAATCTATATAAATTCAACATAATATGACCGTCTGTATCATTCTATTCAATTTCATTAACTATCCGGGTAATCAATAAATATTTTGTACAGCGAAATTACACACGCGTTATATAATACTCTATTAAATGTAGGTGAAAAATATCTTTCTCTAACTACAACACGGTCTTAAAGGCTGTACGTAACAGAATTAGGCCTAAAGCATCTCGTCACTTATACGTCTTAAAATTTGCCGTCACTGCCAATATGCCCAGAGACAATAAACAATATGACTAGTGGATCCTACATCTAAAGCCAAATACTGTGGAATGATCGCATTTTGGATATACATATCTCCATTTTAAAATTCGTAAGGGTCCCAATCTAAGGCAAGATAAGTCCAAATCGTTGCACAAAGGAGACGATCGCTTGCGTCGTAACGGAAACTCCTCAGCTCATAAGCTCCCTTCATACTCCTTGCGCGACGTCGCAGCTACCGCAGTCGAGACCATTTCCCATGGGCCCTTGTTCTTCAAGGTCACTTTTCTTGCCTGGATATGGCCAGGGCCAACTGGAGCTCCGCATCTTCTTGTCTCCGCCTGGCTTCAGCCTCGCTCTCCAGCCGCTTCGACTCCGCGGCCGCCCACGCCCATTGCTGCTCTTCCGAAGGAAGTAGCTCCGCGCTCTTAGCCTCATTGGGTTTCTTCTTGTCTTTTTGCTTTGTCCGCCCGATCCCACCTATTGTGTGGACAAGAGACTTTGCATATTTCACAGGTTTCGGGGACTTTTCCTTCTTATTCGGTAAGGTGTTCGAAGGCCAAGTTTCGTTGAGATTTTTGTTTTTATCAGCTCCCCAATCCGTCGCCCAATCATCCGACTTGTTGTTGGACCAGTTGTCCGTTTTGTTGGGCCAGTTGTCCGTTCTATTGGACCAGCTGTCCGATTTCAAATTAGTGTTTTTAATAGATGAGGACCAGGCATCCAGTTTGGGAGGTGACTGCTTTGACCAGGCATCTTCCGACGCCCAGTTGTCGTTCGGCCACGCCGCCCACGATTCATTGTTATTTGTAGATTTTGAAAAGGGGTCATATGCGACCGGTGGTGCCGAAACTCTGCCACTGATTCGGTCCGGCTTCGAGAAGGCTCCATTCGGGTTTGAAGATGTAGAAAAAAAGTCATCCTTCTCGAAACCAGCAACAGAAGTCGGGCGGGCGAAGGGTTCGAGTTTTTTATCGTTGACGTCGGCGAAGGGGTCCTCAATGTTAAAGGGATCTTCGTAGCGGTAGTCTTTGAAGGGATCCTCGGTGAAGTCGAGAGGTTTGCGTTCGGTCTGGGCGCAATAAAGTGTGTGTGAGAGGTGTGACGGAGCAGAAGAGTAAGAGGGAGAGTGGAGAGGGTAGTGTACGCACATGTCGCCGTCGTCCGTCCGCTTAGCGCTGCAATGTGGGGACAAGCACACGAGCCGTGGTTAGCGAATGTTAGTGGACAAGTGTACAAATGGATGGCGCTCAGTCTTACGCAGTACATCAAGACATCAACCTTCGACAACTTTGACATTTCTCGTGGAAAAACACTATATAAACATACAAAAACTACATTTATATTTAATATAAGATAAACAAAAAGTAATTACATCATTTTAGTCAAACAAAAAATATAATATGATGTCTCCATATACATATATATTGATAACTTGTATTAGACGTAGTTAGGTTTTTATAAATAAAATACGATAAGTAAAATATAAGGCAAGACAAAACAAATAAAGCAAGCTGAAGAACATACATGATAAATAATATTATATATATAATATTATTATAATAATTACTATAAATTACCAAATAACTAAATAATTTATATATGCAAAACAAATGCTTGTCCCGACAAAGCTGTAAAGCAAACCATTTGAAAACATAAGTCTACAAATAAAACACTATCAGGTGTGACTTACAAAACAAAACTCATGCGATTTCGGCATGTGTGCACACTAACGAGAATGGCATTTATTAAATCAGAGAAAGTAAAATTGTCTAAATCGCATTATAATTTCGCTCCATGACCATTTTATACCAGTTATAATAGAATACAAAATACTGTGTACAATGAATAATTTTTAGATGAAGTATGTAACCTTGTAATTGTAGAAATATTATAAAACCTGTCATTTAATTTCCTCTTTTCAAAAAACAAATTTAAATCACGAAACTTACAAAGCACGTCGTTTAAAATGCCATTCTCTTAACAAAAGACGTGCGCATAATCTTGGTCAAAGCTTACGTACATTTAATTTTACTTTCTCTGCAGCGTAAAATATAGAAATAAAATTAGCGAGAAAATCATTCATTATCTAATAATGAGTATTACAAATTATATAAATTTATTTAAAAAAACTGTTGCTCAAAAGAACAAATATTTTATAAAATCTATTTATTTTCACGAACTTAATGTCACAAATTCAAGAAAAGCCTGATTCTCTTATAAATACTTCTATAAATAATTTAATCAAAGTAGTCTCATAAAAAAAGAGTCGAGTTTGCATAAACGGCCAACAAACTGAATCAACAAGGAAGTGTTAACTGATAAAAAGCAATAAAAAGCCTCTTCGATAAAAAGCAATAATAGGAGAATCAGGTTGTATAATACTGAGAGTTAAATTGGTCATCCGAGATGCAATAATAATTACATTCCTCTCTTTCTACTAGCTAGTGGCCGACCACAAAAACCTCAAGCGATTTGAAGTCGCTCTGTTGAAATATTGACCGAGTGTTGGGCAATGACATACCTTGTGCGGAGGGATGGGACGAGGCGGCGCTGGCCTTGGAGGCGGTGTCTTGTGCCTTTTGGCGGAGGCGGCGCTGTTGCCCGTATTGCTTATATTACCCGCCGCCGCCGAGTTCCGTGTTGGAGCGTGCAACACTGCGAACGGATCCGACTCCCATCCGCTCTGAAACGTATATACAACAAAATCAGGATCATACCCCGCAAGTGGTAGATTTCAAAAAATACTGACAAAAACGTACTTATGAAATGATTTTCTCAGAGTTCATATCAAATTATCAGATCATCTGGGATTCTCAATCTAAAGAAACTTTGCATTGAGTATAATCACTCTTATGACACGAATTCTATAAAATCGAAGTGAGATTTTCACACGTGGGAGGAGATCCAAACTGAAGCAGATGCTGATGCACTACATGGGCCGGCTCGTCCGAAGTGAAACCCGGGCTCACAAAATACTTAGCGTGAATGAAGATATCTAAGGCCCTTAAAAAGCCGGCAACATAACCAATGCACGAACTGTAGCGCGGTTTTCCATGGGCGGCGGTGTTCTCTTACCATATAGGAGACCCAACTGCTCCGTTGTCAACTATACTATAAAAAAAAAGAAGCTAGTATTATTTACCGCACGTTCCGCGAACTTTCCGAGGCTTTTTCTGCTATACAGTTATGTATCAAAACTTAATTTACTTTATGTTACATAGTTCACATAGTTCTTAATAGAAATTCATAAAAAAATCTAAATATTGTAAATGAACTTACTTGTATGAATATATGAATATTATTTTTTTTAATGTCACATGAATGTCACGGACTTAAGTTATTGTCAAGGTGTGTGACGTGTGTGCATAGTTATTTTAGCATAATTTTTAACATTACATTACTGTATAGTCGTTTACGTGTCGACCGTATCACGTTTTGTACTGTACTATCGACAACATTACAAATTTTATATTTATTAGTACTTGTGATCTATTACTTGTTTTAAGCCTCACCCTAAGTTAACTAAGTTGATTAGAAAAAACTCACGTCATTCGGCTTGCTCGACTCAGAGGTTGCGAATGAATCGCCTGCGAAAGGATCTGAGGCGCCACCAAAAGGATCACTAGCAAAACCATCCTGAAAAGAAATCATCTCTTTATTATTAATAACTCATAGTAAATTATGTAAACGTAAAAATGCATTACTACAACAGCATAGTTTTATAACGGTACATCCTCTCCTTTAAACATTCTAAAGTGACATAATATTTAAGCCTCATATATTATTGTACACGACGTATCTCACCTGTGCGCTTTTATTTTGCGTAGGTGCAAAGGGATCATTAGAATGGAGATTGGCGGCGAACGCGTCGTCCTTGAATGGATCCGACATGAAGCCAGACGACCCGTTCATTGTACTAAAGTCCGCCTTTGAGAATTCGTCACCCTTTAAGATAAGATATCAATTATGTAATATTATTTTTCTATGGTTATAAATCGGACAGTAAAAATATAATCGCAATAGTTTGCAATATGTCTGTCGGTGTCTACCAGTAATAGTGACGCACGAACACCTGCTGGGAATCAACACGACCATCACGCACACCTGCAACATCGGCGCGTGAACGACAACTATAAATACTCGCCCTTGGCCGGCTAATAACTCCGCGTTAAGCTGTAAAGGCCGTATGGCCAACAGCGAGATAGTCATTTAAATAAAGGCTACAAGTTAGCTAGTCTAGCTAGACCAGCTAGATGTTATGAATAAACAAAGATTGAAGAACTTGAAGTTTTCTTTCAAAAGTGAATCATCATCATGAAACCAAGAATGGTGACGTGATGTGGTGCTTTGTATTTGGTTTTCCTATTTCGTATGGTGAGTTGAAGATTTGTAATCCCAATTTTACCCCACCTTGTTTTTAGCAGCCCAAACCTCTCCCTCTCCCTGCAGTTGCCCTACTCCCACCATGTTTTATCGCTAAGTAATTTAAACCTAACGGTGCCCAAGGGCAGAGAACCGCTTTTCTCCTGCTCCCCTGCTTCCTCATCCTCCTGCTCGTTGGTCATCCTACTTTCATAAAATAGGAATAACAACGTCTATAGCTAATTTAACTTTCAAAAAGCCATAAAAACACACGTCGGATTAAAAATCATTTTTTTTAAAAGATTCCAAACTACGGCCAATAATGATATGGAAATTAGAACCTCATCATCCGTTCCTCGTACTAGCTGCTGTAGATACTGTTTCGAAAATTGCGGTTGCAGATTAAGAACCGTGGCGCCGGCACCGGCGTCGATTGCCTCGATTGCCGCAGTTAGCGATCGATGTTGCTCCTCCAGGTGGTTCAGTTTTATATTCGCCTGGAACAGGTTACTTCAACATGCGGCTTCATTGTTTTATTATCTCAATAATCACTACACTAGGTAAAAAGCCGGAAGCACAACTAATATGCGGAGTGTGGCACAGTTATTCATGGCTAGCGGTGTACTTTTATCATATAGGAGACCCTCCTGCTTCGTTGTCCGCTATACCATTAAAAAAATCATTAAAAAAATCAGTAACTTTACCTGACTCACAGCCAGCACCGTACTAGTGAGCTGAGCACTGAGCTTGTCAGCCTCTTGCTGCGCTTGCGCCGTCTCGTCTTGCAAATCCCTCTCCTTCTCCTTGAGGGTGTTGGCCGCTGCTCGTCTCGCAGCCACTTCCGCCTCTGTTTCAGCGGCGGCAGCTTCTTGGGCTGATACTTGACTTCTTAACTTCTCCACCTAAAATAAGCAAGAACAATTATCCTAGACAATATATTTTATTATATACTTATAATAAATCCGTAGCGAGGTCAATTCTGTACATTAAATATATTTCCAAAAAAACTATCATGGAGATTTATGATCGATACTGATGCCGCCACGCAATGAAAAGACGATCTCATTAAGGTCGCGGGCAACCACTGGATCCAGATCGCTCAAAATCGCAATAGTTCGATGGGGAGGCCTATCTCCAGCAGTGGACTTTAATAGGCTGATGATGATTGATGCCAAACATGCAATCAGTAAAAATTTTATCTATCAATCAATATATTTGTTTTAGAAACAACTATTCTACGGATTTCAACAATACTTGGTTCAATTATTTTTCATGCTCTTGGATAGGTCATAGTATACTTTTCATCACGCTTCACTCAATAGGAGCAGATCAGTGAAGGGAAATTCATAATTGGAACCGGAAAGTTGCGTACCGTGCAGAACGATGTCCGCCGGGTCCACTAGTCTATAAATAGTATAATTAACACAAGTAAGTTTTTAAATGTGTTATTTTTTTATAGTATGGCGGACAACGGAGCAGGTGGGTGTCCTATATGGTAAGAGAACATCGCTGCCCATGGAGAACCGCACCACAATTGTGGTTGTGTTGCCGACTTTTTACGCCACTTAAGCGTATTTTTTTAAGGGCCTCCAATATCCTCACTCACTCTGCGAAACACAGTACAAGCACCGTTTCACGCTGAGCATTCTGTGAGCCCATGGTATCAATCGTACGAGCCGGCCCAATTTGTGCGTCAGCATATGCTTCAGCCTGGGTATCCCACGGGTGAATTTATTTATTGGATCACATTTATGATAAGATGATATAAACCATTACCTGTGACTTTAAATCGTTAAGCCTTTTTTGAGCTTCGCCCTTTTGATTTTCTAATTGTTTTAAAGTAGCCGTTAATGTATCCAATTCATTCTGAAAAACACAATGTGTTAAAGACAACAATGAATGCCAGAATAATTTTTAAAAAGTATACGTAAATCTTTAGTGAATAAATAAATTTACACATTTACATTATTTTGAAAAATTCTAAAAACTGTAAATCCGTAAATCTAAGATTCACTGTATATAATATGTATCGTGTTACGTCAGATTCAGGAATAGAACAGAATTTTATATTTTTGATTACGTAAAAAACTTCAAATTACTACACTCCTTTAAGTTTTTTTTAAGGTCGGTTAAAAATTGGGTGTAATGACGTACATCGGTGCATTATATCATATATGACAGAGTTTTCCATCCACACAAACTTATATTGTACCTAATACATACCTGCAAGCTATCCGCCTCTCCAGTCTTAACACCTAGTTCCTTTTCTTTGCTTGCAATTTCAGCCTCTAAGGCAAGTCTTTCTCTCGCCAAAGAGTCCACTTCGCGAGCTATCGCATCCATTTCAGGAGTCGGCTGCGGCCCAAGGGACACTGGCTCAGGTATTACCTATGAAATAAGTTTGTCTATTGAAATTAAGCAATCTCATAAACAACTGAACAGAATTTTTAAATATATGAATAATACCATTTTAAAAATCTAATTATTTATTGCTCAATTTATATAAATAATTAGCTTTAGTGAATTAATCACTAATTAAAATTGAACAAGACATAACAATTATAATTCAATTAAGTAAGAACCTTCTCGTTAAAGATTGTTGAAATAAATAAATGCAATTGTATTGAGAATAAATTTATTGAATCAAAACAGACCTAAGATAACCTTGCACAGGTAACAGACGATAAAGGCGAACTATCGAGTTTCGATATATAATAATGATAAACGAATATTGTAAATAGCATTGTATCTACTATTTACCTAAAGCTCTATAATTATAGACCTATGCATAAATCACTTATTTTAGATTAAATTTGAATTTATATAATTCATTCTCTTAGGTTTTATTTGGATTAAATAAATTTACCGGTATAGCTGAGGCGGGTGGGGCCATAGTTGCAGCGGGGATTAAATCTGGCGGCAAGACAGCGGGTGGAGGCAACCCTTGCAAGGCTCGTTGTACAAGGCACATGGCCGCGGTAAACTGCGCCCGGGACAACTTGCCCGAGCTCGACGTGTCACATAAAGCCCTAGAAAAACATTTTTATATTGCATTATTGAAATATCTTACAATAAAATAACTTCGTTTCGGTTATTTCGATTTTGCTCTCCGGTCAAACATACAATAACGGCATTATTATTCGGAGATGCTTTACTTGTTAATTAAGTTTCTTATAAAGGAGATGCAAAATAATTTTTATTTTAGTAAATAATCAAAATTGCACCTACAAAATTGTAAACAATAATAAAATCTTTATTCACCATATATGCGCCAACGTTGTCTGAGGCAATCCAGTCTCGAGAAGGACGTGTCTGATCTCAGCACCCGAAACGTACCCGTCACGATCGGTATCGAGCGAAGTGAATTGGGCATCGTACTTGACACGATCGCTTCCAGATATCCACTGAGATGAGATTGGTGTGGATGAGGGTGGCTGCGACAAATAAAAACAAATGATCACCAACACTTTCTCCTATGATCTGTATACAAGTCTGTATTATGGGAACAAATGCTTGGTCTTATTTTCAGTCATCAATATTTCAATAAATATATATCGGCGCAAAAGCAACATCCAAATAACTATGTCATCGCTGTGAAACCAGAAGCAACTATGACTATAAATACTCATCCTTGGCCGTCTACAAGTCAGTCTAGCTTGAGCCGCTAGAAGTGAAAGACCTCTTTGGGTAAGACGATGTATTAATATGTATACAAATAAACAAAGATGGACGAAATTTTGATGTTTTCTTTCAATGAGGAATCACCATCAAGAAAGCAATAATCGTTATGTCAGTAAG
The DNA here is from genome assembly GCA_018230265.1 of Delias oraia. NCBI lineage: Eukaryota > Metazoa > Arthropoda > Insecta > Lepidoptera > Pieridae > Delias > Delias oraia. The sequence continues at coordinate 19,048 of DWCF01000713.1, read as the reverse complement.
CTGACGATGACGTCACCTCACCTCAGGGGCACCTCAGAAGTTGCTTTGGATCTATATGAAGCCATCCAAAGCAACTTCTGAGGTGTCCCCGCGCCTTTATTTATATATATACATGTCTTAATTAAATAGCCTTAATAAATAGAATCAATTAGTAGTAGATATAAAATACTTACACTTGATAAGTCTAAGAGGCCGTCAAACAGATCTGTGTTCTGGGTTGGCGGAGGCTGCGGTCTCGGGGGCGCCCGAGGCTGCGGAGACGGGGGCCGGGACGGCGGACGTGAAGGGGGACGGGATGGCGGGCGGGACGGCGGGCGAGGCGGACGCGCACGTAGCTCGGGCGGCAGAGTTGTGGGAACCGCGTGCTTCTCGAGCGCTTTGTAAACTAAATGCATCGCCTGTGGAGGAAACGTCAAATATTATATATACAGTGGAATGAATCTCAATAATTGGGACCTCGTATAGTCGAAATGCTCATTAAATTAACCTAAATCGAATCGGTATCTCTAATGAATTAGACTCTGTAACTCGAACAAAATGCTATTTCCCTACGAGGCGTTGATAAGAATATTTTTCTCTGTAACTCGAATTTCAAAACCGCGGCTCCGTAAGTCGTATTTAGTAAACTAATGTGGCGCCTTACTTGGATTTCTCCAAAATCATAGCAATACAATTCAAAAGAAATGTCTGGTGTAAGTTTGGGATTGATTTTATGAAAAATAAGTGTTTATTAAATATTTTTATTTTATTTATGCGTATTAATAGCCCGATACCTTTATATAAATATAAATGCACTAGATAAAACTAAACGGTTCTTGGTTTCGTGACTATGTCGCGGTAATAGTGTCTCACCTCAGGCCAAAATCCGTTTAGTTTAATATTATCCGTCATTTAAGTTTATATAATTTAAATAAATTAGATTTATGTTACGCATTGTACCATAACTCTAAGTCGAATTATTGTTGTTTAACTTTAACTACATAAGTCGAAAACTATTATATAAACCGCACCTTTGTAAGCCAAAAATTTGGTAAATAAATCCTCTCTCGAAATTATTGTTATCTCGAAAACTTATTTACTCGATTTTTTTTGGATTCGAGTTATCGAGATCCCACTGTATTTTACAATTATTTTTTCCTATTATTATCGTAATGGCAATTAAAATTTTACGTAGCTAGAACTTTAAAATGTAGAATTAAGATACATACTACAATAAATTCGTGTCTATCCAGCATGCCATCTTTATCCTGGTCAGCGAGATCCCAAATCTTCCCTAAAGTGTCTAGAGGGAGCTTAGATTCCATCAGCACCCCCTTCACCTGAAAAAAATATTTATATTTTAGTTTACTGATGATAATCATAAGAGAAAGGAAATGTCAACACTGTTTTATTCGGATTATTGTATTTTAATAATTACATGAACGTGTTAATTGATATTAAATAATAAACAGTATATCTATTTCGAACAAATGATATAGATTTCATAAACTTTATTTTTCCAATATTTATTTTTATAATGCTTTTATTGTTAGACAAATTGATTGATAACGCCACATTCGAAATACGCTACACTCAGATATCAACAGAACTTGACATGGGTAAAACCAATCACTTGGTAGTCAGTATTAAAATTGAATAATTATTATATGTAGTTGGCATGGATGTTAAATAATTCACAAGCATAGGGGTGACCTGCTATATCAACAACAAAAATTTTTTTGCAAGCGTTCTTACCTTGTTTCCAGCAATGAGTCCGTTATTGGGCTGTAGCGAATCAAACAACTGACTGTATTTCTCCCGTTCTGCTGGCTTTATGCTCCAATCACTTAGCGGCATCGCCGGCATAGGGCTAGAGCTTGGCGGTGGAACTTTTGGTAAGTCGCCCTAGATCATTAAACACATATAAAATACTTTTCTACGTGAAAATAGGAGAGTCATAGGATTGTTCAATAACATTTCTAAACTGAAATCTTATCGCACGCTTATTCTTAGATAACTTATTTTAAGGTTTACTTACAACTTTGGGTGGTGGTGCTTCAGAGTGGATGTTACTCATGTTTATGTCCTTACCAGCCTGCGCCAGAGCCACCAACTTTAAGGCTACGAACAACCCCGCCTGAAATCCTTTCATTTATTAATAACTATATTACGAAAACATTTTTGTTATATGTTAAAGTAGGGAATCGTGACTATATCAATGCAAAGTATTTTTTACCATTTTAAGATTTTTATGTTTATTTATACATGCCAAATTAGATTAATAAGTTATATTAAGAGTGGAAAATCGCATAATTGTGAAGGTGAATATAAAATATTCCGTAAATTTTTTCTGACCACTATAATTTAAAGTAATACCTATTATATTTGTTACACGTATGTACATCGCATATAGTTTTATATGTATACGTAATAGTAAATCCATGCCGTTAACAACTGGGTACATAAATCTCAAGCGATACTATCAGAGAAATCCCACAATTCATCGGCAATCCGCATTATTTTTACTTGCTGTAATAAAACGTTAATCCTTATTTTTCTTCGATGTTAGAACCAATAGCTCCGACGTGACTTTTAAAGTATTATATTTTAGTCAACTGAGAGATAATAACTATAATCCATCCCAATAAAATCAGAATCCGTTTTAACTATACAACGCTACTTACATACTAAATATCCTTCTTATTTTGTGGAGCAACTTAACGTACATTTTACTTATGAATCAATCATAGGTAAATTGGTTGATTTAAAATAAGAGAAATCCTCTAATGTAAATCGGATTTCTAATTCCGACGCCCATAATATTGGTATATCACTTTACATAGTCTTATACTTATGTCCATTATTAAGAGTGTTTTGTTCTTATCGTTATATTTATTGAAGAAAGGAAAAGAAGAGAAGTTTAGATATTCCAATCCCGCAGTCAATACTTACGTATTTTTTATGTCGCAAAGTACGAATTATATGTTTAACTTATCTATGAATCACGCCTCCTTTAGTTTACAAAATGTGAAAATATGTATACCGTTTCGTCGTGATCTATGAATAAACTCTGCTAACAACAAATCTACATAGAAGTATCACTAACTATTAGTAGATTCGCTGTTTTTGACAATTTAAAAAACACATATGTTTTACTTGACTCAATTTTATAAAGAAAAATAGATTTTATTTGTAAAACCAATTTATATGAATTGAAAGTTTAAAAAGATCATGTGTGTTCACGTGAAAATATCTCAATGAAATGGATATATGTTCTTAATTAAAATACTTAAACATAAATATCATTCTTAACATATAATCGACAATTTCATCATCAATGAGCAAACCTTATGTTTACTTTATATTTAAAAACTAAATTGGCTAAGAAGATGTAACATAAAAAAACTATTGTAATATTTGGGCCTAGGCCAACACTTTAATATTTTTGCGACGCGACATACTAAAATGGATAACTTAAAGGTCATAACCCCATAGGATAAAGGTTACTTGGATGTTTTATTACATATTTATATATATAATGTAACTTCTTTAGTTAGTATGTCTATTAATCTCTCAAAAGAAACATTGTAATTTTGTTATTTAGCTGATAAGGCTACTTGTGGCTTTGTAATAAAAAAAATACCAAATGTCTCCCACAAACCAAAATGATGTATTAATAATTTTTAAATATAAAGTTATACTGTATACAATCTAATTTATCATATTTAGATAAGTTTTAGTATAGTGTAAGATCATAAAAACCTTAACAATTAAAAGTAGATATGCAAATTGAATGCTAGTTAATTGTTTGCACTTCATGGGCAATTAAAACATTAATCAAACTCAACGTTGAATCTATTTTAAGTAGGTTTGATGTTATCAGATACTTCCACATTACAAATCAACATACATACAAGTACTAAAATGTAAGATATAGCCACAATTTTATCTAACATTTCAGTGTAGAGATCATGTGAGATGTTATATAAGCTATCTATATGATAACATATTTTTCATGAAAATAAGGTAGGTATAATTAAAAAAACATATTCAAACAATTCTTAACAAGATTATGTATATAATTTTGTTGTAAAAATTTAAAGTGAGTAATTTAATAATGCAAAGTAAGAAAAGTTGTATCATTAGTAAAACAAAAAATTACCGATCACACACTTTCATTCCAAATATCTTTGAAATGTTGAATAAAAAAGGCCATGAAGATAAATATTTAAATCTTTAAATATAAGCTGATATTTAAAGATTTTTAAGATATAAACAAGAACTTACTTTATCCAAGTATCCTTTGCCATTGGGATCAGACAAGTCCCAGATCTTGCTTAGTACCACGTCACTCAGACGAGACTTTTTAAGGAATCTAGCAGCATCCAGAGCTTGTATAGCCCCAGTACCATTAGGGTCTACCTGTAATAACCGAACTATCATTATAAACAATGATCACTACAATAAGAACAATATAAGACTTTATTATAAATCGTAAATTATATCTTAATAATTTCTGTTTCATTTACCACATTTGATGCATTTCTTATATGACAAGTAACAACTCCTGGGGTTTATATTGTTTGTTATGAATTATTATGATGATAACAATTATAAATTATAATAATTATAGATAAAAAGTGTTCTAGTAAACAGACTATTAGTTCAATTTGTTAAAATAGACATGACAAATTAGATGTAACATTTTATGAATTTCATGAACTTCCAATAAGAAATTGTTTCTATTGATTTATTAAACTAAGAATTAGTTGCAAAAGCTAAACTAGTCATAATTTGAGTTTTATAGTTTTACTTACTTGATGATAATAGGCCTCGTATATGCTACTGTGGGTCCCTGCCACCTGCAACGTTTTAGTCCACATTGTACAGCATATAAGACCAAAACTGAATAGTTTTATAGGATTAATGGGTGTGACATATCTTCACAATTTTTGACCAGTTAATACTACACAGTAACATTCTTAATTTAAAACACATAACCAGGTTTATTTTTTGAATTACTCCCTTTTATATTATACATATTTTAAAAAATAGATAAGCGCAATGATAAAGTAAACGGTTTAATAATTAGAAGTTTAAGCGTAATCTGTCAAGAGCTCCCGACACTTCGACGCCGAAAAATTTTGTAATTAGACAATTCTGATAAAATATAACTATATCATATAAAATATATATTCTTCGAATTTATTAAAATGCACTGAAATGTAACAATTTCACACAACCATTAATTTTATTCCGATTAATTCTACCTGGGTAGGAGAAGGCAAGGCAGCCATTTTTACATCTCCGTGTGGACCAATCAATAGACTCCATAGATTAAGGAGTTGACGACTGACGCATATTTACTTTTTTAAATAGTGAGGCACTCTGAGCAGACGTTTTCCTTTTTTTACGTATGGCAATATATTTTAGTCAATTACATAATTTACAATTTTAATTTTTATGCCACATATAATATCTACTAACTATTATTTTATATTAACACATAACTAAATAAAAAGTAAATATTTTAAATATGAGAAGAAAAAGAAAAAGAAGAACCATCATTGATCAGTATTATCATTGCAGATTTTTTAAACTTAATAAAAGTCAAAACTTTTAAAAATAGTTTAACTTGTAATTTAACTTTATTATATTGATGCATTCAGCGAGAAAAATCAATCTCGCGGGTAACTTGCTGCCAACCAATGAAACCATGCCAACCATTAAAAAAACCAGCTCAATGATTTGCCTAGTGCGAATTTTATAAAAAATCAACATCAACAATGCTTTCATAAAATAGATTTATTATAGGTATGTATATATATAAGAAAAACCTATATTAAATTTTAATTTTTAAAACTAAAATTATATAATATAAATGTAACTACACATTTTGAAATTAATTATTTGGTTTATATAAATCGATGTAATATTTTAGTCTCGCTAACCCATGTTTGTTAATTGAAATACACTCCAGTTTCTCAAATTCATTTAACCAACATTTAATTTTTTTGTGTCGATCTAGTAGTGGAAGCAATTGTGACATCGATGAAATTGTTTGCATAACACAGAGATCGCACAAGTACATCTGAAAAATAATGGTTATAAAAACAGTTAGATTATTTTAATACGTCAGTTATGATTTTATATGTTAGTACTATAAATCGGCTTCTCAAGAGGATGAATTTTAACATATATATTGAGAGCAATATAACATTTATTTATAAATCAAAATTATCGAAACTTACGCATTTTGTGCTTGAGTAATTATATTACATAATTATCTGTGTGTATTTATTTACCTTCTCACATGTAAGCCAAGTATTCTCATTCAATTTTATTTCCAAGTAATCTAGAGCACAATACCATTCTTCAATTTTAGAATTATTAACAGGCCATTTTCCAGCAAAGTAACTTGACTAAAAAAATTTAAAAATACAGATACACTCTCATTTATTGAATATTTATTTATAAAATTTCCTTACAATAATTTCACTGTCCAATTTAAACAGTGTACTGCAGTTGAAGAACATCATTTCGTTGACTTTTGCCGCTAAAAGAGTATTTTCTTTTGGATACAGAGCTTGGTTGTTAACTTGTTGGCATAAATAAATAGCTGCAGCATGACTGTCTACAATTGTAGTGTTCTCGATTACCAATGCTGGTACTTTTTGTAGTGGATTGATCTAAAAAAGCATATAACATACGAAAATTAGATTATGCCTAAAAAAACAATCTACTACCGGCCTAATGTCAATTTTACCTCTACTTCATAATTTTATCTGTAATTGTAAATAAAACAGTATCTTTATATAATACCATTTTTTATATGAAGGCAAGACGGTGTTACACCAAAGTCTGTAGAACTAGTTAGCTGTAGAAAAGTAAGAAAGTAAGTTGATTACTTACGTTTGTATAAGCCAAGCTCTTATGCTCTCCTGAAAATAAATCAATCTTTTGTATGTCCAATTCGATATTTAATAATGATGCTGTCATCATCACGAATCGTGCGGGTGGAGAAGCTTCATCAACGTAAAGTATTGGCATTTTCTTCGCCATGTAGTCTCTTCGGAAATTCTACAAAAATAAAACATTATATCGTTAATTTAGCCTTAATTTTATATTAAAAAAACTAATTAGACTATGTATAAAAACCATACATATAGATTATTCTTTTGTAACAGCAATGAAGCACAATATTGACTGATATTACATTTTATGTGTGACAACATTTTATATAAACTATCAGATTACTAATGTAACCATAGTAGGATCACATTCTTAACATGATCCCATTTGAGAATTGAATTGCTAAGGAAATAAATAAAACATAAGTGCCCAACGATCTTATGTTAATAAGTAAAATCCATACTTATAGGTATTTTATATGTGAGCAATGTTATGAAAATACATTTATGTTATCTTTCTAGTTCCAAAATTTATCTTTATTTCTTAATAATCAACGATAATATTAAAATATGATAAATTACAAAGCATTATACTGTTTTATAACACTTACTAAGGTTCGTTTTTTTAACAAAAATGTAACAATAGCAGTTGACATAATTTAATAACTAAAAAACTTATATTTTATAATGTTATTTTATATATTAATAACTATTATTATATAAATGACATAGTTAAAAAATAAAAACGTTATTTTTAAAAACTATTTATATCTTTCCGCTTTTTAATTTCAACCCGTAACCTAATAAACCGTAATATTGATGCATAATTCGAGTACTTGTTGCGATTTATATGCAACCACAAATTTTAATAATTTAATTTATAATACGATTGATTTGTAATACACAAGGCGAAATGTAAAAAAGTTTAATTATAGTCCAAATAAACATTGATTTATTATCAACTTACAATAGGTAATAATAATTGTCCATGGATTATTTATTCAAATAGAAGAAATAGACACGTTCCTGTCAAAACTCAAAAATCATTTTACATTCTTTTAACAAGCTAAAATTACACAAGTAATCATAAAAATCATAAAAATTATAAAATAATGTCAGATTAGGAAAAAAATTTGTTCTTTAAAAATGGGTAAAGTGGGAAGCAAACATTTATCATCGCTACAGTTAGTATCTCTTAAGTATATTAGTCTTTTTTTAACTAATGGAAACAGACACATTACGGTATGACAACATACGAGCATCTTTTTGGCATAAAAGCTTTATAATTAAAATTTTTACTTTTATATTGGTAGTTATTTTTTTTGCCTTCTGTGACTAGTAGTCACAAATCACAATTTTGCCAAAGCGGTAATTAATTTAGCTGGATAATTTCCATGGTTAGATAAAAATATGTCCTATTGACGACCTTTGCTAGTTGTTGATTTCGTTTTGATTTTACATGAAGGTATCACCTCTCCACAGCCATTGCACTTTATGGAAAGCGGACCGCAGTCCATCTTGCAGAGCCGTATTAATGGCTTTAGATGCAATGAATATCAACGTCACAGAAGTCGATGTAGACATGGATAAGGGAGAACATAAATCAAAGGAATTGTTTTCTGTAAGTTTACTTATGAATTTGAGAGCCTCGTAGTTAAGTGGTTTAATAGGTCTACCACGAAGCGAGAGGTATCAGGCTCGAATCCCGGCCCGGACAACTATACGATACCACGGGCTCACAGAATACTCAACGTGAAATGGTACTTGCACTATGTTTCGCTGAGTGAGAGAGGATATCGGAGGCCCTTAAAAATGCCGCTTAATTGGCGTAAAAAGCCGGCAACACAACCAATGCGCGGACTGTGGTGTGATGTGCATGGGCGGCGGTGTTCTTTTACCATATAGGAGACCCACCTACTCCATTGTCCACTATACTATAAAAAATAATCATCTTATAGTTTCAAAATATACCTAAATATTGCTATATTCCGACTTATTACTTATTTTCAGATGAACCCTATGCAAACTTTACCTATATTTAAAGACAGAGAATTAATTCTAACTGACAGGTGAGTATTTATTAGCTTACATAACTTCATTTCATTGGTTTCATTTATTGATTTAAAACATTTTAAAATATGTTCTCTAACCGAAAAATTTGCATCTTATAAAATCTATTTACGTTAAAATCCTAGAGAAACAAAAATATTTCGATTGACCTTGACGAAGATAATGAAATAAACTATATATATCTTCTCCACCATTCTACTCTATTTATAATTTATAGATTTTTTATATACGTATTTTATCGATAAATATATCAATGGCAATGATCGTGCTAGCCAATCAAATAGCGGATCCAACCAGATGACTGCCACATACGCCTATAACGCCGCCGTACCGGCTGGCGGTTGAGCTATTTCTATAAGTAGGTAGATATTGTTAAAAAAAATTGTTTTCATTTCAGTCATTCAATAAATATGTACCTTGCATCTCGATACTTTGATTCTGATAAGATCTTACCTAAAGACCCTGGAGGAAGAGCTATTGTTGATCAATATATGATGTACAATTGTGGTATCCTTCAACCTCGATATCGAGCTGCAGCAGTAAGATTTTGTTTCTAATCCGTTGTCTTTTTTAATCAATTATCTTCTATAAACATCCGTAATGTCATCGTCTTCGTTGATTAATATCAAATCTAGAAGGTACAATCGGTCTTGATGGCTTCGACCCACAAGATTTTACACCTTTTTATTTATTTGTGTGAAATTGTACAAAATATTAATTTTATCTGGTTTCCCTTCGTTAAACAGGATCCAATTTTATACGAGAATTGCCGTTTTGTGTTGCCTGATCAAATTTGCGAAATTGAGAATGCCTATGCAGAACTTGAAGAAATCTTAGGAGGGCGGCCCTGGATTACAGGTTCCTTACTTACAGTTGCCGACATCTCAATAGCATCTACAATTAGTACCTTAAACATACTCGTCCCAGTTGACATAAATAGGTAACAGTATTCACGTTTTCTTTGAGTTAATTATTGCAGACGATTTACTGTACTTGTATTGAATTAAATAATTGTAATTAGTGATTACTTAATTTATGAAATTTGTGAATTCACTTAACATTTTTAACTTTTTTTCCAATGCATTTTTTAGATTTCCTAACTTAGGTCGTTGGATGTATAAAATCTCTACAGAATACTTTTATGGTACGGCAAATGACAAAGGCCTCCAAGAATTTGCTAAAAGAATAGGCGAGTTGTTACATGTTGACACTTGATGAAAGTAACTTTTATTATTTTATACCAATAAATATAGCTTTTAATAACCTAACCTTAGTAAGTTAGTACCCAGGTGTAGTTGTTGATTGAGAGATAATTTTTCACTCACTTTTCTGCAAACGTGTACTAAAACTCCTAAAAACCCTACCGGCCCATCTAAAGAAAAAATAATTAACATGTTTTTAAAGAGGCGATACGATTTTATATTAATCTTATGTCTGATTATTAAGTGTAGTATTTATTGTATAAAATATATACCGTTTTTTAAATTATTACTATTACTACAGGTACAGGTCAGTTTTGTGATGACCAGTTTAAGGCTTGTCCACAAAGCTCATCAACGCGACGGTCTCGACCATTTCACTTAAAAAATCTCTAGGTTATAGTCTATGCTAAAATTTATACATTTATAGTACGTTTCAATAAAAGTTTTCATATTTGTTGACATTAAAAGTAATTTTAATTTAGATTAGGTATATCTCTCATATAATATTAAATTGATTAAACGTGGAACTATCAGCTGTAGCTGTAACATAGCTTTGGTTTATTAATTTTAAAACTTAGATTCGCGTTGTTGTATATATCGTAATGTTTTATTAATCGTAAAATATATCTGCCACTACCTACACGCAAATTTACAGCCTATAAATTCGCTGTCGTTTCTTTCAAAATTTACCGATTTTGACGTCTATTTATTACTTACAAGTACGTGTTTAGATAATAACCGAATGCCAATATCATAGTCGGTATGCGTACCATAGTAAAACAGACAAACACAGAGCTAAATGAAGCTCGATTATGTTTTATCTAAGATAGTAGGTATTTAGTATTGTTTGATATTAGAAACAGATTGTTTAAATCTAATTTATGTTAATTATACGTATATAAACTTATAGACAAATTGTAGCTAATAGTGGAAGATTCAAAACGTAGAAAAGCCATAAAGTTTGGATTTTGCTCAGCTGAAACCGAAGCAGGATAATATATTAATGGATAACGAGATGCTAACAGAACCAGCATTTTACTTATTCAGTTAATACCCTAATTTTATGTTTTATAGAGCCTTATAACTAATTGAGCTAAGTCCTAAGTGATTCCAGGGCTCACAGAATACTCAGGGTGAATCGTTATTTGTACTGAGTTTCGCTGAGTGAGTGAGGATATCGGACGTCATTAAAAATGAATAAACTTTAATCGCTATTATATTTAATGCTTTTTGTTCCTTTCAATCTGTTTTAAGTTTTAACCGCCATTACATATAACGGAAATTATCTACTATATTGTCACATCCTAATCCCAAAATATCCGATGTAAAAAAGCGAATAGCTATATCTTGCGAAGGTCCTATTTTTATATGAAAAAACGACGATAATGGAAATGCAAACATTTATGTATATCTATTGGAGTGCACGGATACTTCTATCATGTTTAAAAACGAAAACGTTAGAAATCCAATAATCGATCTGCACAATTCCATAGACGCAATTTCTACTATACAACACTCCTAATGGAATTTAACTGTCATATCCATTCGTGTCAATTAAATACGTCATTTTGTTTCTATGGTAAAAAATTCCTAAGTTTGTTATGGTGAGGGGAAGTTGTTAGATTCTTATTTGCAAGATGCAAGTTCGAAATAATTATGTAGATTATCAATCCCATTGTTCACATAATATCTACTGTGAAATCTAATGCGCAGTCACTTTTTCTCATAAACGGAAGAAAGTTACATGTGAAAGCTGCACGTCTACTTACTGTTACATAGTTAATTTTGGATATTTGAAATAAACAATTTAATTTAAAATATATTAGTAATTTGCATTGTAGGAAAGGGACATTAAACCTTATGTCTGGCTTTAAAACTCGCGATACGATGCCGAAGGTAGGGCATGTTACGGATCTTCGTGAAAAGTGGCTGGTGCGAGCTGATGGCGCATTGGCACACCGTCTTCAAGATCGAGAGATCTCATCGCATTTATGTGAGAACAGATATCGTAACCAGCAAATACGCGAGGACTTCCCTGTTGCACTTAATGAACAACGGGATTTTGAACATGAGGTTAAATTGTGTGAGATAGCGCGTCGTAGACAAGCTGAGATTGATTCAGAAATTGCCCGAAAGATGACTGATATAAACTTGCGTAAGGCAAGACGTGAAAAACATCATCAGGAAATAACTCAGGCAGGTTCTTCAAAAGCTGGTCCACAAGCATGTCCAGACATCAATCCTGATGAACTTGGTTTGTCTGCAGCAGAACTTGAAGAAATACGACGACGACTTGAACAAGAGGAATATGATGCAAGACTTGCGAGACAATTGAGTCATGAAGTGGATGGACAGGAAGCACTTTTAGCTGATATGCGATGTGCAGTTGAAGCTCAAGATAGTGAGCTTGCTCGCTTGCTACAAGAAAGAGAATATAAAAAGTTACAAAGGGCTAAAGAAAAGGCTAGACAGAAAGCACTTTTAAAAAAGCAGCAACGTCAAGCACAAGATCTACCTCCTGAAACTTCACAAGCAACACTCTGCGATGCATACAGTAATCCAAGAGATATGATTCATCAAAATGGTCTAAGACTCTGTAAATCTGTTGATTCCGACCTCAATTATGTCGAACCATTTGAGAAAGAAATTATTCAATCAAAAGCCAGTGCTCTCCAAATACATGAGTTGTCAAAACAGTACTATACAGATGAAGCTGGAACTTCTAGTTCAACAACCAACATAGCACCATCTCATTCAAGATTTTTTGAACCTAAAGTAAATTCAAGCACCCCTCATCATCATAGACACCCTCCACCTCCCCCATCTACTAATAAAAAGCCCAGATTTCCAGATCCAATAAGTATCCGTCCAGCTTCTCATTATCCAACTGATAATAATATATCTAGTGAAGTAAATACATCAATAACCCACAGTGTAAGTGAAAATAATAAGTTGTATAGCTCTACATTTTCCTCTGAGAACTTACCACCACCTAGATTAGTTCACAATAAAGATGATCCATCTAAAAGGCTATCAGTGATTTCTGATATTACAGCTGAAGGCCTTGCAAAGAAAAAAAGTAAGCAATCTGATTTACAGAAGAAGCGACGTGGTTGTAAAATCCAATAATTATATCCATCAGTTTTTTACATAGAGAGCATAAATCTATGTAACTATCATTTTAATAACAAATGCATTTAATGTTTAAGAATTTATAGAAACATTTTCTAGAGTTGGTCTGAAGCAATTCATCACTTTCCCTACTTAAGAATAATATTTCATTTAAGAATATGCCATTTTTGGATTGAATTCTTTCACAAATGAAAATTGAAGAATTTATTAGAATGAAAGTTATTATTTTATTGATTTACAATTAATTGCTTTATTAAAAATATATATTACAGTTATCTATTCCTGCAATAGTTATTCTATGTAAGTCAGTTTGCTTATTACAATTATTGTGTTTTGTAAGTACCTGTATACCAATGTTGAGCCATTATAAGCCCTAGGGAATGTGCCTTAATAAAATATAGTATTTTTATTAGATGTTAGGTGTACACAAACAAAGTGTTATTAACATTTAGATAATAGTTCTTATGTAACTACATATTCAATTTATATAATATGAAAAAGGACAAGGAGCTAACTAGAGCTCAGTGCAACATACATTCCAAATATGTGATTGCTGATTATTTATTTGTAATGCAACATTGAAAGTTGTTAATATTTAAGTTTTCGGTTTTATTAAATTTAGTATCACTAAAATGTATGTTTGACATATAATTTATATTTAGAAAAACCTACTATTAATTTGGATTTTATAATAAGAATTTATGTAAGACTGATTTATAATCTCAAGTTTTTTACCAACTGATTTATGAACATTCTTTTAATATATAACATGTCAGTTAACACAATTCTCAAATTTCATAAGTATTATACTATTATAGTTTTTATCTGAAAAGGGTGCTTTAATTAATATCTTGTGTCCAGTTAAGCTCTTTCGAATTTATCTATTCATAAGTAAATTAAGTAGTTTTATATAGATATTAATTGCATGCTTTAAATGAAAATGTATGGCCTTATACATGCCTTACGAAACAGAACCAAACAGATGTATAATTAAATACAATAAAAATATTTTGATTTATTTGAGTTGTCTCTCAGTTCACAAACATACCATAAAATTAGGTTCACTTTGATGTTTTTGGAAAATAAAATAGGGGCAAAGTTATGAATTTGTTATACAAATCTGTTACCTACTAAATATCATAATATTTTCTGTATGCTGGTATGTCTGCTGTAATAAAACTTGACTCAGTTTAGTCATTCTTGAAATATTCTGTATTATTAATATTAATAAAATTAAGGAAAGAGATATATATTGACTATAATAATTCTTACTGCAAAAATTTCCAAAAATATATTTCACAGGTTTTTACACTAAGTACAAGGCTGGGAGGTTAAGTAGATTTAATTTTATTTATGTACTGACACAAGGATATATGTCCTCAGAGTCAGTGTGCATTTGAATTTTTGTAAACTTAATAAGAATGACAAATTTAATAATATCATATACATGCAAACTAGCAGTGTATAAATTTAGTTTAATATTTTTGATACATATTAATTGTACCAATCCCAATATAAAAATTAATCTAACCTAAAAGGTAACTAGAGTATGTAGCATATTAATTGTAATATGTGAAATAATAGATGCACCATGTTCTGTGCACGTGCACAAATCTAATCTTTGAATTGTTTCCTAATATCTTTGTTTTTAATATTTATGCAATAAATGTTTTAAAACATCACAATAATAGAAGGCCATTCAAATAATGTTAATTTATTATGAACTAAAACATTATTTAATGTTATTTAGTCAAATTGGCTGCTTGTTTCTTTGCTTTCACTAGTTCTACTAATTCTTTATATCTTTTCATACAATCCTTTTTATTTCTGTTAGGTATGCAATCTGCAATTTTATCCCATCGTTCTGCAGTACTTGCTGGAAAAGTTTTAATTGCTTGTTCCAATAACTCCTGTTCAGTTTTTGTCCAAGGCTTTTCTTCCCTTGGGGGTTTTACATCACCATTAACTTTTGGGGAGATTCCATTTACAATTTTAGAAGTATCATTTTTAGATATATTATTATCATCTACAGAATTATTTACTTTCTTTTTATCTTTATTAAATTGATCAAATGCTTCTTCGTTTGCAGCTTTTTTCAAACTACTTTTAGAGAAATCAGAACTCTGAAGATCTTTAGCTTTATTGAGAACTTCTTTTGCATTAAAGCGTCGTTCATCTGTAAATGTGCCATGCTGATTCAAAAAATTTGCCACAACATCCCATCTTTGATTTGTCCCAGCTGGGAATAAATTGACAGCTTTTATTAACAACTGCATCATTTCTACAGGCCACACCATTGGTGCTTTTAGTGCCGCATTCTTCTTAGCTTTCTGTTCAGCAATCTTTTTGTTTTCAAATGATGCCAGTTTTTCAGCTTCAACTTTATCTTCAATATCCTTTAAAGTTTTAAGGAAAGTAGCTCTACCATTTAATTCCAATATTTTGATGAAATCCTGTAAATCTGTTAATTTTAATAACTCGCAAAGTTTTTCTACACCTGCAATATGAGAAACAATTTCTTCATCGTTTTGAGCATAATAATTATTTGATTTACACAAATCTCTCAAGGATTTTCGTTCTTTTCTAAGATTTTTCTTTTGCATTTCCCGTTCTGCTCTTGCAGCTTCTATCTTTGCTCTCTCGGCTTCTTCAGCTTTTTGTTTCGCAAGCTGGGCTTCTTTGAGTAACCTTTCCTCTTCGGCTTTCTTAGCTTGAACAGCGTCCTGAAAAAAGTTAGTTATTACTTATTATCAAGTAATAGAAAAATCTATGTTTTAATAATTTATTAAAGAAATTAGAAGCATATGCATTGAAACATACACAGTTTTAAGATCCTATAATTCATAAATATAAAATATCTCAATATTGTAATAAGTGCTGTTCTAGAAATTACCTGTCTAGCCCTTTTGGCAGCTAATTTCTTGTCTTTATCATCTTGTTTGAATTTTAGAATTCTAGGGTCATGAGTATATGCTAAATCTACGAGACTCCGAATTCTAGCCATTTCTTCTTTCTTAAGTTTTGCACGAGCTACTTTATTTTGCTTCTCTATCCACCTTCTCTCTTCCCTATCACTACCTTTTTCTTTTTCTTCTTCATCCATGTAAGAAAATTCACGCCAAGATTCAAATTCATACCAAAATGCATAAAATCGTTCAACAAATTCTCTTGAACTATTGTCATCGCCTAACAATGGTACATTTTTCTTTTCTGACCATCTTGCGTTGATTTCAAAACACTTTGAAAATGTTTTAAAAAATCCATCCTTTTTAACGTCGGCAACAGTAGGAACTGTATCATCAAAAGTAGGATCAACAGAATCAAATGATCGTCTATTTTTAGGAGTACCTAGAATTTCATAGGCTTTGGTTATGCAGGTAAAGTAATCATCATCGTTTCTTACTTCTTCCCCTTGAGCTTTACGTTTGTCAGGATGGTGTTTCAATACTTTCTGACGATAAGCTCGCTTAATGTCATCGTCGGTTGCTTCAAATCTCAGATCTTTCATGCCAAGAACGGCATAATGGTCTTGCTTTTTCCATTCTTTGGGATCTAAACTGCGCAAATATTCAACGTTGTCTTCGAAAACTACCTCCTCAGCTTTATGTTTAGATGTGGATTCTTCCAAAAATGTATCTTTTCCATAGCATTTAATATTATGATAACGTAAAAACGCGGATCCTGCACATTCAACTATTTTTTTCGAAAAAGGCCAGGTTAGTTTTACTGTCCCACAGTATTTATTAATTATTCCTTCGGTCATTTTTTGTTAATTTTAATAAATAAATATATTGTATTTTTTAACATAACCTCACAGATGAATCCAAAAGGGATAACAATTCTAAGCCTACAATACATACAGTGATTATTATAGAACTAGTAACTAGATTAATTATTATAAATATAAAATCTCAAAAACTATTAAACATATTTTAATAAGACACTATATATCATAAAATCCACACACTCGAAATTCTAGAATTCACAGAGAACTGAGAACGTCATAGATTTTTATTTTATTTTTATCGTCCACAGAACTGTTTCTATACATGCTATAGTCATAGTTTACTATTATATTCACAGAACAGTTTGTAGGTTTACATCACTTGACTTTTTATAACATTAAACACATAATTGTTCTATTTAATATTGAAAAGGTTAAAAAAAATGATCAGTTATTATGTAAAAATAATAGATAATATGGTTTTGGTCAAAGGATTACCTTTTTACCAACAGTAGTAGGAGCCCTTGTTTTTGTCTCTACTATCTTGTGGCACAGCAAGTTCAGGGAACCTAAGAGAGAGGCACTGCGAGCCACCAGAGAAGTTATAAATAAATGAAGTTATCCGCAGCTGAACCAAAGTAACCGACTTTGTTCTCCTTATTACTAAGTTTAAGTGGCAATGGGCTCGTCACATCGCTCGACGAACCGATAACCGATGGGGAAGAAAGGTTCTCGAGTGGCGACAGCGTACCAGAAAAATATTGGAGAGAGGCAAAACCATACAGGCATTCCTCAAACTTGCGCCATGAAATGCGGCATGGTTCTCGAAAAATGTGACGTAAATAGAAACGACGTTAGTTTTTCATATATTTACATATAAGAGTCAGGTTCCACACGGACTCAAAATTTATTATCAAAATTACTTAAAATAATTATATTTGTAGTACTTATGAAATTGATAGTTATTTGTGTTATTAATTTAAATAATAGTGATAAAACTCGTTTGTACGGCCGTGCGTGATAAAGTTGTTGTCCAATAGATGAAGTAGAATAACCGAGAGTTTTGACTTTTAAAATCTTAGATTTAATCTCCATTATAATTGTCTTTCTCACTCTCTTCTCTACTTTATTATACATAATATATTATTACGTTAGATTAAAATTGACTTAAAACAATACTCGTCAAAGATACAAAAAACGAATTTATTAATTACGTCTTGTACTAACAACATTGTATTGAACTATCAAAACAAAAACCAGGTAGTTGTGGATATTCGCCCCGACCGTCCCACGAATGTTAACTCGCGACAAATGAATTCTCCTATGCCGGATATCGAATCAATCGTCGTGTTTGAGGAATAGTGTCAAAACATTGTTCGATGAAACTTGAAACGACGTAAGTCGAAAACTGCATGTAGGGAATTCATATTCAATATAATTCAGTTTTGCCAAAGGAAAAAGTCCGCAAGACACTCTAGCATTGATCTAAACAAGGTCACAGAACGTGTTGCAGCAAGGTCTGATACCTATGTAATATCAATTAAATTTGAACGTTTTCTAGACTTTCTACTAGCCTTCGAACTCTCACTTCTCTCAAGTCCGAATGAACGTATATCATCATCAGCCTATTCAAATCCACTGCTGGACATATACTTCCCCCAAAGATGCCCACCTGTTACGATCATGAGCGATCTGGGTCCAGCGCTTGCCCGCGACCTTCGTGAGATCGTCTTTCCATTGCGTGGCGGGACGATGACCGTATATACGCTTTTACAAATGACGGCGGGTGGTGTGGTTGTGAACAAATAATATGGAGAACTATATTAAATATAAACTAGTTAGGGGCAAACAACAACTTTTAAAAGGCGTAGTACCTCACAAATTTGAATGTCAAAAAGAATACAATGATAAACCTGAAAGATCTGCTAAGAAAATGTAGGCTAATAAAATATTTAAAAAATATCTTAAGTACAGATAAAGAACCTATTCCTTCGACATCATGTGGATCTAAAAACCCCGAAGCAGTTTTT